>JAAIXJ010000197.1:95342-109354 GCA_013403705.1 Heliconius hermathena
GTATTGATTTGATTTTTAATCAGTATCTATATTTTAGCTATTATACAGGGTGGAAGAGGCAGCGCTCCATTTACGGAAACAGCATATAGGGTAAAATATTGCAAACCCATACCTAAAGAAATTAATCAAGATGCCTCAACAGTTTGGACGTAGGATTTTTTTTTCATTTCACGATTTTTATCCATACCTGTATTTCGTGTGACGCGATTACGTATAGATCCCAATAACATAAACACTTACTACTACAAAAATACTACTAAAGGTTAAACAACTTTGAACTTTATCGCCAATACCTACGACTCGATTTCGGAATGAGCCGTGTGCGGCGGTGTTCCTTTGATAGGTTTATGTGTGCGTGCGTCGTCCTTACAAATAGCGTTTTATTTTAAAATGACAATTTTATTATTTATTTAGTTTGAAAAAATAACTCTTTCATTTTTGGAAATTTATTTTTTTTCTGATTTATATTAGGCTTTTATAGAGTAGTTAAAACTGTGGTTTCATTTAAAGTGGTGCTTACACTTCCACCCTGTATATAGCTATATATAGCTAGTATAAATATATAGCTAGTCCTCGGCAGGATATAGGCTAAAATTGCGTATACAGATTGGGATACCTAATGTAGAACCTTAGCTGTCCAGTTAAACTAAAAGAATTAATAAAAGACAGAACTAATATACAGATAGACGAAGTACATTCTTTTAAAAATGTTATAAAATTTTGATATTATATTTAGAAAAAAATGAAAAAGTACCTTCTATTGACCACTTTACTTTGTGCCACAAATATTGTATGGAGAAATTAGTGCAATAATTAATTAAAACCATCATACGATGGTTTTAATTAAAAACCGTTAAAAGCTTTGAGTGTTTTATTAATTATTACTACCTATACTAATAGATTGTACTAAGAGGTTTTTTAACTAGAAACGCTGTACCTACTTAACTATAAATATTAATGTGTAGTCGTTGTTGTACGTATGTGTTTATAGTAAATTTATTGTTTATTGTGTCTTTTTATTGTAAAATTATAATAATCAGCTTCACGCTGTATCCCGCACACAGCATCGTAGGCAGAGGGAACCTAGTGTTAAGACACTCCGTTCCCCACTTTCTGCCGAATCCTGGAGGCATTATGTGTTGAGTGGCAGAACTCAACGCCGCACTTAGCCTCGACACCAGAGCAAAGAAATGGAAATATAAATTAAGTAAACATTTCATCTCCTCGAGTAGGGAATCGAACCCATTACCAGTCGGTTTTACAGTCACACTTTGTGCCGCTTCGCCACGACTGGCCTCGGCCTGTGTTGCCCTGTAAAATTATAAAACGTATATAATTATTATATATAATTAAATAATCTTATAATAAAGCCGTCTGACACCACCGTGACGGTTATGAGTTCGACTTCCATTTAGGGAAATGGATTATTTTCATTATCTCGCTCTGGTAACAAAACAAAGTGCGTCGTTTAGTTTCGCCACTCAACACGCTATGTCCTTGACTCAAAGAAAGTGGAGTGTATTAGCACTAGGTTCCCTCTTTATAAGAGTATGCGGTACCCTGGTATGCGGCAAATTAATTTATAATATATAATTTTTCATTAATTAAATTGAAATCTATCAAAGCTAAATATTCTACTTCTGACGTTCTAATCATATTTTGATATAATTCTTAATAAAAAAAGATTTTCCATACTAACGTTCTCTATAGGAAGGAAGACTTCCTTTCAATAGCATGAAACTAATTGAAATTAGGGTGTATTTTCAATGACTAGATTGATCCTTTGACGTTTACGACGTTGGAGGGATTCCCGCTTGTATCGTATTCAGTCATACCACAGATATAAATAGTTTATTTTAAGCCAGGATAGTTATAATTTTTACTTTAAGCCAGGATAGTTCTAATATTTCAATTTGTCTTTTTGTTCAACTTTTAATATATTCAAGAAAAAAAAACACATCCTGATCACGACTCTTAGGAACGAAGGTGTATTTTCATTGTTTATAAATTTAGGTCTTAAAAAAAAATCAGCTTCACGCTGTATCCCGCACACAGCAGGGTAGGCAGAGGGAACCTAGTGTTAAATCATTCAGTTCCTCACTTTCTGCCGAATTCTGGAGGCTTTGCTTGTTGAGCGGCAGAACTCAACGCCGCCGCCTTCTTAAAAAATGTAAAAAAAAATAATAATAGCAACGCGCCATTAAATTCAAGTTATAGAGCAAGTTTCAAATCAAATCAGCTTCACGCTATATTCCGCGCACAGCAGGGTAGGCAGATGGAACCTAGTGTTAAGACACTCCGTTCCCCACACCTTTTCCTTAGAGCAGGTTTATGGCTTAATATTTTGGAGTTATTTTATTGCTAAAAGTAAACGTAAATTTCTGGTAGTTCTTCCATCTTAAACATTTATAGCATTCCTTTCGACAGCTTGTAAACATTGTTTGTGCACAAAAAAAATGGCAAAGTAGAACTGTGTACTTTATAATTTTTTTGATATTTTTGGATGTAAGTTATGGGATAATTCGTTTGAATTTAAGTGAAAATCGAAGATGATAGTGTCTTGACATTAAGTTAGCCTACCCCACTATTAGTAGGGGAGCCCACTAAATTGAGATTAACTCCATTGGGTTGCGAAGCATGGATGATAAAAAGTAAAAAGCTCTTATACAATAATATATCGATTTGGATGTGACGCTAGTTCGCAGCCATTGTTAGAATGTACAAAACAAATCGTAACTTTGAAATATTAAGTATTTTGCGCGTCAGGTTAAGATATATATGGTTTATCTTCGTGCCCTGGACGTGCTATCCCATAATCTGGTGATTTTCTGATAATCTTATCATCTTCATCGGAGAGAGGAATATAGGCAACGTCGAGTTCGTCAGTTTATATATTAAGGCTCTTCTATTATATATACAACAGCGTTAAGTTACAATTAGCTTCACGCGCACAACAGGGTAAGCAGAGAGTCCTAATGTCCCCTACTTTCCGCCGAATTCTGGAGGCATTGCGTGTTGAATAGTGGAACTAAACGCCGCGCTTTGCCTCAACACCAAAACGAAGAAATGGAAGTATAAATTCAAATAAATATTTAATTTGAAGTCACACTTTGTGGCCCTGGGCCACGACTGGCCCGGCCCGGCCTCCTTAAGTTAAAATAAGAAATCGAATTTAGCACGAGACACCGCCACTCAATACACTAATATGAGTTAAATCTCTACAGAAAACTGTTAGAATAATATATAGAAAATAATATAACATAAAATATAGTTTAGATCATTTAATGTAAAAAAGTCACTTACCTAAATACTACTAAAAAATTAAAAGAACATTTTAACATTCGCAACCACAAGTTTACTGAACAGGGACTTATAATATTCCACAAAATATATATTTTAAAAGTATTAAATAATAGACGATATTTAAGCTTTCAATTTAAGCTCTTTTAATCTAGTATAAAAGTAATTTATTCTGATAATATTACATTCATTCGTTCGTCATATAATAAGCTTAACTTTTTATTTTATAGAAAATTGAACATGAAATGATGTTATAATTATTTTTTTTTAGTTTCACGCTGTACTCCGCACACAGCAGGGTAGGCAGAGGGAACCTACTTTTAAGACACTCCATTCTAAATTTTCCGCTGAATTAGGGTGGCGTTGCGTGTTGAGTGGCGAAACTCAAAGCCGCACTTTGCCTCGACACCAGAGCGAAGAAATGAAAATGAAAACATTAAATATTTAATTTCCTCGAGTGGGAATCGAACTCACAACCTGTCGAGTTTACACTCACCACGACTGGCCTTATTATAATTATGTTATAATAATTAATAATTATCATAAAATAACAAATCGGTAGAAAATATTTTTTTAAAAGGATCGAAATAACCTTTTTAAAGTTTTAGTTAGTTACTTATGTCGTAAAGGTTGGAGCAAATTACGGTATATATATATATATATTTCACATTAATTTAAAATACGACCTTTAAATCCAGTTCAGTTCTGACATGAAGTTGCAATTTATAATTCAATTATTATATAATCGAATATCATTTTATATAGAACAGTAGAGGCCAGTCGTGGTGCAGTCGCACGAGGTGTGACTGTAAAACCGACTGGTTGTGGGTTCGATCCCCACTCGAGGAGATGAAATATTTACTTAAATTTATATTTCCATTTCTTCGCTCTGGTGTCGAGGTTAAGCGCGGCGTTGAGTTCTGCCACTCAACACGCAATGCCTCCAGAATTCGGCAGAAAGTGGGGAACGGAGTGTCTTAACACTAGGTTCCCTCTGCCTACCCTGCTGTGTGCGGGATACTGCGTGAAGCTGATTTTTTATTTCATTTTATATAGAACAGTAGAGGTTATGTCAATCAATTATGATTTTATATTACAAGTGATAGATCATTTTGTTCTTCACCTTTAACGCGTATGACTTTATCTTAACATTTTATATGCAATGTTTAAATATTCTATAATAGCACTGTGAAAGACGTCAATTAACGTTTAAATAACATTAAATATCTGTACTGATAATACCAGTTGAACTCTAATAACAAAGTAATACTCTAATATGAAAGGCCAGTCGTGGCGCTGTGGCACAAGCAAGTGACTGGACATGTGGGTTCATATAATGTTGATTCTCACTCGAGGAAATTAATTATTTAATATTTCCGTTAACTTAATCTAGTAATGAACGGAAGCGCGTCGTTGAGTTCCGTCTCTCAATACGCAATGCCTCCAGGCAGGCGGACAGTGGGGAACGGAAATGGCAGGTTCCCTCTGTTCTTCTCTAAATAAATTAAAACTTAACGTAAGTTGCAATTCTTTTTTATATTGTTTGGAGATATTTAGTTCTTTTTTGTTTAGAAAAACACAAAAGAAAATGGCGTGTAATGGTTTATCATATTTAGTAACTAATGTGGCCAGAGACTGAAAACATGATACTGGTACTCTGTAAAATGTCAAGATGATGAGTTCTTTGTTATTTTGCAATGTTAAGAGAAGCATTATTTTCTTATAGAAAAGTCAATCTTGTTATTATGCTGGCATAATGTACGCTTTATTATATACCTATTAAAGGAAAAATAATATGATAGAATTTCAGTTTGTAATTTTACACTTTTTATATTAGTTGTTGCTTAGAAACTCTACATGCACTGTCACATTGTATATTAATACTAACGAAAGTTTTATATATATATATATATATATATATATGTATANATCCCGTACACAGCAGGGTAGGCAGAGGGAACCTAGTGTTAAGAAACTCCGTTACACACTTTCTGCCGAATTCTGGAGGCATTGCGTGTTGAGTGGCAGAACTCAACGCCGCGCTTTGCCTCGAAACCAGAGCGAAGAAATGGAAATATAAATTTAAGTAAATATTTCATTTCCTCGATTGGGGATGGAACCCACAACTAACCGATTTTACAGTCACACTTTGTGCCGCTGCGCCACGACTGGCCTCTATTATTTTTTTTATTTTAAGCCTTTATTTTCTTTTTATTTCAAAATGTGATGGATTTTTTTGATGGTAAAAAAGCCTCTCTCGATCTATCTCTATTATTTGTCATATCGAATTTACACCACTCGGATTTCAGCTTACGTCCTTCAGCTTTTCTAAATAAAGATAACATCACACTTTTTTCACATAATTGTATCTCGAGAAAGTAAGTATACAAATAAAAATTCAATTTGATATTGTTTCTTGAAAATGACTTGGAATCACGTTTATATATTCAAATAGTGTAACAGTATGTAGCTTGGGTACAATAATATGCAATACACATAAATAACATAATTAATTATGAATAATACTAGAATCCGCCACATGCTGTGCACGGCAGGTGGAGCTGAGCGAAATTTTTGCGAAAATTTTGCAAATTTTTCTGTTTTGTCCGCACGCACTGGGTTAGGTTAGTCAAAGTTCAACTTGTGCGCGTGAATTTCAAAAGGTTCCACAGCTTAACTCTATGGGACGCATTTTGACTAATTACTCAAAAACTACAAAATTTCAGAGCTGTAGGTTTAATGGTCTAGGAAGAGCTTGACTTTGTTCAGCTCTACAATCTATATATTTTTAATATCATCCAAGTCGGCCCGAGCGTCGCAACCGTCGTTTTATACATATAGTAGATGCTACCTACTATAAATATATTGAGGCGGAAGGCAGCGGTCGAGTCAAACTCTTAAGTACTACGGTAAATGTCCTTAATAAAATAAACATTAGATATGAATGATTGTTATATCGTGTTCAATTTTGTTTCGCGGGGAACTTGCAGTGCGTAAGCGATGCTTGTACTGAATTGGACATAGATGTAACGGTTTATACTGTACTTTCTACGTGCGACTAGTGTATGATAAATTGACGATTTATGGTACTATACAACAGTGTGGTGGCATCGTGCGTATTCGTCTAAACTTTGTTTATTGTAGAAACAATGTGAAACATGATATTCGGAGTATAGTGGGCTACGGCTTGCTGTTAACTGATATTGGTTTAATAATTTAGCTTTACTTAGTGCCTTCATAGTGCAGATACTTTTAGCTTAAGGATACTAATGAAGGTAACATTGGCTTGTTATATCGTGTTCAATTTTGTTTCGTGGAGCGCTTGTGGTTTGTAAGAGATGCTTGTATGGAGGTGGATATAGATGTAGCGGCTTTTACTTTAGGTTCAACGTGGGACTTGTGTAAGATGAACGAAGGGAGACACCCAAGGCGGTGGTGTATCACTTATTTGTTTAACACTTTGTTTATCGTAGAGAGCATAATGTGAATAATGAATGTCGAGATTTGGTGAGCTACAGATTGCTGATAACTGACATCAGTCACACTATGCACCTTTACTGGCATCAAAGCTGATACTTTTAGCCTAAGCGTACTATTGGAGGTAGCGTTGACCTATTATATAGTGCCCGATTCGGTCTCGCGGCGCGCTTACGAAGGGTAAGCGATGCTTTTATTGTATTGGACATATATATACTTATAACTGCTTCTACAGTTGTTCTATAACTCGTATGATAAGTAGATGTGCGACGCTATTTTATGTCTCAGATCCGGTGTATGTAGTAGTGTCCGCCCGTCTCATGCGGGTTTGTGGTGCTATTTTATGTCCTGGAACTCTGGTGTATGTAATAGTGTACGCCTATGGATCCAACAATTTGTTTTAATGTAGAAAACAGTCGAGTGCGGGTATGTGCCGTGCTTTTAACCAACATTTCGGCCGCTTTGCGCTCGCGTGCGCTCTATCCAACGACTTATTTTAATCCCACAAATCAATCAATATCACGTATCACCATTCTAATACAACCTTAATATAAACAAGCGTAACAAGTACCGTCAGAAAGATTACACAAAAATGTCCCGGAGAGAGTTTTAAAGGTGTTTAAAGGGAATCAGTTACAATAGGTAAAGCTAAAAAAATATTAATAATGTAAGATTTCTTTACGCTTCATTAGATTTTATGGATGTAAAAGATAAAGACAACTGATGAAACGACCTCGGCATAAATGTAACTTTACTTTTGATTTACTGATTTAGTAAAAATATTTTAGGGAGACTTGCTAAGATTTGCTGCCATTTATAGACATTATAAATGGGGTATCCTAAACACTTTACTTTGTGTGACTAAACCAAGAGAAGGTTTAAATATATAAGAAGGTAGAAATTCTATATATTTAAATTTTTATATATATTAAATATTTTCATTTCTTCGCTCTGAGATTAACAGTCAAAGCGCAGCTTGTGTTTCACCACTCTACACACAATGTCTCCAGAATTCGGGGGAAAGTGAGGAACGTAGGCGTCTTAATGGGAATGGAATATCTTCATTAGGTTCCCAGGTTCCCCTTGCCTGCCCCACTACGTAACCCTGCTATTGATACAGCGTGAAGCTATAAAAAAGATATTTAAATTTTCCACTACTAATCGTGCCACCTGGTATCAATGGAATTAAATTAAATTAAATTAGCTTCACGTTGTATCCCGCACACAGCGGGGTGTTAAGACACTCCGTTCCCCATTTTCTGCCGAATTCTGGAGGCATTGCGTGTTGAGTGGCAGAATTCAACGCCGCGCTTAACCTCGACACCAGAGCGAAGAAATGGAAATATAAATTTAAGTAAATATTTCATCTCCTCTAGTGGGGATCGAACCCACAACCAGTCGGTTTTACAGTCACACCTCGTGCCGCTGCGCCACGACCGGTCTCAATATATCAATCAATGGAATCATAATTAAAAAAATATATTCTTTTCAGATCCAGAATGTTGGACGCGGCGATTAGGATTGTTAGAATCTGTCGCTGCCACAGCATACCGAGACGATGCACCGGTTACATTATAGTAGTGCTTCTCAGCGCAGTAGTGGCTTTGACCATGTCCTTGATCACCATCAGTAAGTATTAAAAAAAAATCAGCTTCACGCTGTATCCTGCACACAGCAGGGTAGGCAGAGGGAACCTAGTGTTAAGACACTCCGTTCCCCACTTTCTGCCGAGTTCTAGAGGCATTGCGTGTTGAGTGGCAGAACTCAACGCCGCGCTTAACCTCGACACCAGAGCGAAGAAATGGAAATATAAATTTAAATAAATATTTCATCTCCTCGAGTGGGGATCGAACCCACAACCAGTTGGTTTTACAGTTACACCTCGTGCCGCTGCGCCACGACTGGCCTCAATAAGTAAGTATTATTAAAATGTTATTCACCTTACATTTTTACTATTTTTTTTAATTTCAATTTAATTTACTTTGCGTTGGTATCTTTACTTGACTGATTATGTAAGAGACTGAATGATCTCTAACGTGAGCTACTAGTAAAAAAAATGTACTGGGCAGCATAAAGATTATAACATTCCATAAGTCTGTTAGTAAAATAACACAAATTTTGATCCCAAATCACGAAGGATATTGGAAAATTTATTTCGTTTAGGTTCTCATAAATTTATTATAAGCTAAATTCATTACAAATGTTACACTTCAAATTTGACATTATATACGGTCGGGGCAAAAGTATTTTCGTATTGTTCATACAAAGGGAGCATATTTTTAGGTATAATTTTTTATTTATTTATAATATGTATGTGCCGTTTTAATCGATGACTTGCTGGCATCTTATGGGTAGTGCCACGATCCCATTCCAGTAGAAATTTTGAGATTTTTGATTTAAAAAATCTGACAGGTAGTGTTCACAGTGTTCTTTTGAGGTTAGCTTTATACTTCCTAAAGAGTTCTGCAATAACCGAAACAGGTCAAAATCTAATGGATCAAGGTCAAAGCTATATGGAGGATGCGTCAACACATACCAGCCCTACCACGCCCTTCCTATTCACCAGCTTTGCACGGTTTTTGTCAATGGCTTTTTTTAATCTCATCAGTTGTTGACAGTAGAGGTTAGAATCGATAGTTTTAACCGGCAGTAAAAGCTCATAGTGGACGATTCCTTTCCAATCCCACCATACACATAACATCACTTTGTTTCGAGTCAGGCCGGGCTTTGCCACGGACTGTGGAGCTTGTCTATACTTCGGCCATGATCTTTTTCGCATATTCTTATCGTAAGTCACTTATTTTCCATCACCCGTAATCAACTGCTTAAGAAATGGTTCGGAATTGATATGTTTTTAACTTTTCGCAAATGGAAATACGTTGCATTAGGTTTCTCTCAATACGATCAAGTGGTACCTAAATGTCAAGTTTTTTCTTTTACTCAGACTTTCGTAAATGACGTAAAACTGTTTTATGATCAACATCCAGTTCTTCAGCAATGTCGTAGCTACTAATATATCGATCTTGCTCCACTTTCTCAAAGATGGCACTGATTTTATCTGTGACAGGGTGTGATTTTGCTTGCTTAAAAAACTGTTGAAAAATGGCGGGAACTAGTTTTTTTTTATTTATTGCGTCTTCAGAATGTCACATTTAATGGTAACCAGCCAGTTCAGTATTCAACATTCAGTACAGCCGAAGAGGTTTGATTACTAATAATACATTCAAAATACGAAAATATTTTTGCCACGACCTATTATAATTCAAAGTTGACCGAAGGCTAATTAAAACACAAGTTTAGATAATCTATATACTGTAGCAAAATATTAATATTAAAAACCTACTATGTATAAACTTAAGCAAAACGAGAAAGAAAGAGATTCAACATTTTTATTTGATAAGAAGGAAGTCATTCAAAAGTGAGAAAAGTTTTTATAAGTAACAAGTTGCTTCCTGTTAATGTTAATTCTGAATGAAATTGCTTTTATAATTACAATGAATGTAAATGAAAGAATACTTTAGACTACTTTAGACTAGGTAGTAGCTACTTCCAGTTTTTCTATAATCTACAGCAGCAAGTGCTCCTGTTCTATTTATTATATGATAATAAAAATAAATAATTTTTAAATATTAATCTGTCTGCAAATAAGTGTCAATTACTTGAGTACATGTCCAGAAACGCGTGTAAGAAACGCGTGTGAGTGCATCTCAAAGATTACTAAGCCGATTTTGAAAAAAAATTGACGGTTACATGAGTTGTATATTATTAGAATATACTACCTACCTATATAATATAGGTACCTCATTTAATTAATAAAAGATCACTTTGATATGACGGTTAGTTCCGATAAATTTGTAAATGATCATGGAAACAAATATGCCATTCTATTTTTTTAACTTACCGTATATATTAGGATACGCAGAGATAACCTGGAAACCTAGTGTTAAGACATTTTTACCACTTTTCCGATCCCATTAAAACACTTTCCCCGCTTATTCTATAGGATTCTGGAGGCATGTGTGTAGATAATTGGACAAAGCCGCGTGTGTCACATATTAACTTTTTTTTTAGTAAAACCTTACATACATCATTTATTCACTAATAAAAAATAAGTAAAAATATAACAAAGTTTTAAGAAATTTAATTTAATTTTCTAAAAAAATTATTAAATAAATAAATTGTTATTAAATATATAATTATTTTTGGTTCATCTACAACTCCTCCCTTCCCTCCCTTAATGGCTGGCAGACAATGCACAGACGGAACGCGGCACAACAAGCTGAAATTTGACATGAGTGCTCCTTGGGGAATGTAGGGGGTGGAATCGATTTCCTTAAATCCCAAAGTAACGGGAAAAAACGCAAGCGAAGTTGCGACCTACAAATATTTAAATAAAAAACATAAGGCAAAATTTGACACTTCATTCCGTAATCCTACAGATACTTACTAACAAGATAATAAATAACAATATAGATACAACATAAACAATCTTATTAAATCTTAACGACACAAAGCAGAAAAGTGAGTAAGACTTATTGACTGCAAGACCCATACGGCAGGTGGATTTGAAATGTATTTAAATAAGCCGCCACTGTATTCACGAGTTGTTAGATGTTAACAAAAAGATGAGGGCTTCTTCCACTGTCGAATATAATAAAGGCTATATAGTCATATCTTGGTGCATTGAGATGACGTCATTGAAACACGATGCTGTCGTGGGCATGAAAGCTCGCTCTAGAAAGACATAGTGCAGCGGTTAGTTCCACCAATTTCATGAATTCGAACAGAAAGCGGAGAACAAAATGTTTTGACGTTAGTTTCTCCTTGACTATTCTATTAAACCCAGCGTGGGGCTGAAAAAGAAATTTAAAATATTTTTTTTTCAGCTTCACGCTATATCCCGCACACAGCAGGGTAGGCAGAGGGAACCTAGTGTTAAGACACTCCCGTTTCCCACTTTCTGCCGATTTCTGGAGGCATTGCGTGTTGAGTGGCAGAACTCAACGCCGCGCTTTACCTCGACACCAGAGCGAAGAAATGGAAATATAAATTTAAGTAAATATTTCATCTCCTCGAGTGGGGATCGAACCCACAACCAGTCGGTTTTACAGTCACACTTCGTGCCGCTGCGCCACGACCGGCCTCAAACTTAAATAATTACTTTCTGTATACAGATAGATACAAGATACAAGTACAAACCCATGTAATCAAATGTTCGCACTCTTAATATACAAGTTTATTGAGATTGTGGACGTTTCACTTACTTTTTCGATTAGATTTATATATCCTGCCGTTCTTGTTGTAGTTTTAATTAAAAATTATTTTATATGATTTGAAAAATACATTGTCAAATTATTGGTACCTAGGTTAAGTACCGAAAGTGAAAAATCGCAAATGTTTTTATTCCTCTTTTGAACTATTAAGATGTGCAGTTGCAATGAGATTTTTTGAAAATATAAAAAAAAATAGTATTTATGTTTTTTTTATACGTGTATGGAATCCAAAATTACACTTTTTAGTAGTTCAAAACAAAATAAAATTAATATGTAATTTTCACTTTCGATACTTTACCTAAGGTCCATCGAAATATAAATTTTAAAATAATAATAGTATATTGAAAATATGTATATTTCTATGAAATCTGTGTTCATATATTTATGTGGGGCAACTTCGGTTTTCATTTTTGCTATAACAAGCAGATCAATACGGATATTCACAAAGCTTCTTAACGTGAGCAGCTCGATGCGGCTTATAATGTCTTAGAAGTTAGAGTGTAGGTATTTAATATTCTACATCGGTACCTATATTGTAGTCTCTACCTCTAAATATAAAATAATATATAATTTTTAATTATATAAAATACTTGAGGCCAGTCGTGGCGCAAGCCTGTGACGGTAAACACGACTGGTTTCGGGTTCGATTTCCGCCCGAGTAAATGAAATATTCAATATTTTCATTATTGTCGAGGCAAAGCGCGATAGTTCCGCCACTCCAGAATTTGGCGGAAAATTGAGAACAAAATCGTCTTAATGGGATCGGAGTGTCTTAACACTAAGTTCCCAGGTTCCCTCTGCTGATATGTGCGAAATACAGCGAAAATATAAAACACCGAAACCTAGTAACCGCAACGTACTTACATTTTTCAATAGGTTGCCGATACCTCAACCGTTTTGAATGAGAGCAATACGGCAAGTGAAAATGTCAAGCGAACTACAACTGATACAATACCCATTGTGTTGCTTATATTATATTAATATCGTAGTATAGAGTTCCACTATCATCAAGTATTATTTGTTTTTCTTATTAATAAAACATTTTCATATTTATATTATGACAGTAATTGATCTTAATTATATATTCTTTTATTGCACTTAAAAATATATCAGAAACACAAAAATTAAATGGTTAGTTAGCAAAGGTGGGCTTATTTCTAAAAGAAATCTCTTCCAGCCAACCAATGGAAGTGGATGACTGTCAAACAGCGGGAAGAGAGAACAGTGCAGTTATCAATAAAGAGAAAAATAACTAAGAAATTAAATATAATAATTACTACTACCACTACTAACTTCATGCTTTATTCCTAGCGGGATAGTCAGAGAGAACGGAGCGCCAAACGATACGGTCTCTACATACCTCTTTCGCTTCGTCCACTGTCATCAACCTCTTCATACATGCCCTCCGGGGGGTCCTCATGCTTTGTACGTGACCTTCCTCCAGCATCTTCGATACTGTTTTTCGGAGGTCAACCGAGGTCTCCCCCTACCTCTCCTACCGCTCACTTTTCCATCATAAATCTTTTTTGCCATTCTTTCATCACTCATTCGTTCGACGTGCCCAAACCAGCTGAGCACGTTCTTCTTCATTCTCACTGTGACATCCTCGCTAGTACCTGCCATTCTGTGTACCTCTTCATTGCGGATTCGATCAGCTAAGCTGACTCCGCATATCCTACGATGAGAGATGAGATACCATCTCCACGGCATCCATCTTTCTTTCGTTCTTCTTCTGTAATACCCACGTTTCTCTGCCGTATAACAGAGTCGGTACCAAAACTACATTGTGTACGGCCAAACGCGCAGCTGTGCTGATGTTTCGCCGTCTCATCAATGCAGCTAAGGCTCCGTTAACCTTATTACCGGCAGCAATACGCCTTTCCACATCCATCTCGTATCTTCCATCTCTACTGAACATACTTCCCAAGTATACCACTTCATTCACTTGTTCTAATATCTTAC
>JAAIXJ010000197.1:109492-130765 GCA_013403705.1 Heliconius hermathena
TATATTTCCATTTCTTCGCTCTGGTGTCGAGGTTAAGCGCGGCGTTGAGTTCTGCCCCTCAACACGCAATGCCTCCAGAATTCGGCAGAAAGTGGGGAACGGAGTGTCTTAACACTAGGTTCCCTCTGCCTACCCTGCTCTGTGCGGGATACAACGTGAAGCTGATTTATTTGATTTTATTTATAATAAATATATTTAATCTACGTATACATAAACGAACGAGAATCATATAAATGTCAGCAATATCTTCATTTTTATTGATTAAATTAGCGCTATATTCGAATCGAATATGTTTCGAATTAAGGAATGTACAGAAAAAAAATATTATTTTACTCCATACAAATTTAATTTCCTATATGCGACTCGTGTACAAATAAGTTTTTGATCCGAATGCCGAGTGTAAGTATATTATTTCCTGTAAGAGATTTTTTGAAGTCCTGTCTCCATATCAATGCAGTTGGAAGGCTCGAAGAATAATTTTATTAACTAATATTTACATTCAACCGCGTGGGCTACACTCTTCTCGTTTTCCTCCAATATATAATATACAGATATTTTACATATGAACATTCCTCTTGGACCGTCGTGTCTGTTAGTTAAATCCGTTGTGCAGTTTAAAAGATTTAGATTACTTTGTTTTCTATAATATTATATAATTATGTATACTATATTTCACCACGTAAACAAGAAAAAATGTACTCAACTCTCAACTATATATAATTTCTATTGTTAGATCGGTTATGAGTGTTAATATTTTATAGGCCTTTATCTCTACGGAGGGTAGTCTAATAATAAATAAAGTGAAGTTAGTAGAGCAGTTTCTTCTTTGCCAAATTAACCAAACCAAATTGAGCACGTTTTCGTTCATTTTTTCTCTCACTAATACGTTCTGTGTGTAATTTTGCTTATCTCGTCATGGCGATTCGGTCAGTTGATTCTGCATACTCTACGAAGAGATCGCATCTCCACAGCATTCATCTTTCTTTCATTCTACCTTATCATTATCCTTAATATCCACGTTTCGCTGCCGTAAGGCACTGTTGGTTCTGCAGCGTCGGAAGCAACAGTGCCTTATGTGCGGCCCAACTTAGGAATGCTGAATTTCCCGCCCGGTGACGCTGTCAAGACCAGTCCAGACCAACAGCAATAAAGCCAAGTCGAAAAAAAAAATGCTGAAACCTCGCTGTCTCATCAAAGTAGCTAAGGCACCCTCAATTCTGTTACCGCCAGCAATACGCTTTTCTCTGCTAAAGAGGGCTAAGGGGCAGCTAGGGACAGCAGTATCTCCCCATTTTTTTTCTTTCAACCCAAATAGACACTCTTTCCAACTCCATAAACTGACGCATTTTGCTTTACGGCCATGATTTTTCCTGATATATACAATTAAAGCACTGGTTCCCAACCAGTGGTCCACGGACCATCAGTGGTCCGCAGAACCGTAAATATGGTCCGAGAACGATTTTAATTTTATGACTGGGGATGGTGAGGTGAAGTTTCTGTTTGATTATCATAGTTAATTTTGATTATACCTACATGCATAGTGGTCCCTGCTACCAAGAATGATATAAAAATGGTCCTTGATTAAGAAAGGGTTGCGAACCCCTGACTTAAAGGAATGTAATGAGTATAGAATTGTAGTTCGCTTTTTTGCAATGGCTGTAAATATTTATATAATTAAAACAAAGTCGCTACCTATTCAAACTACGTAACAGATTTTAATGTAATTTTTACTAATATCAACATTATTCAAAAGGAAGGTTTATACGAATTACACCAATATTATATTAGAGGACACTTGTTTTTAGTTAATAAAATTTCCCGTTCCCGTAGGTATTTCACTTAGCTCTACCTAACCTACATAGAAATTTTAAGTCGAGTATTTTAGTCCTTGCTTTATCTGTTTATGTAGGTATACTTGTATATATTATAGATTATAATAATATATTTCATTATGAAATCTAAAAATAGTTGGATTTATGCAATTAGCAGATTGTGAAGACAACAGAAGGTGGGTGGAAAGCTAGACGCGTATTAACGATATTATTTTCGGTCGAAATACCTGTTAATCTCTTTTAAAGATTATTTTGTAAATAATAAGAGGCATATTATATATAAATAATAAGAGGTAAGCCGCGACGGTTGTGGATTCGATTACCACTCGTGGAAATAATTTATTTAATATTTCTTCGGTTTGGTAACAAAATAAAGACAGAGACACAAGAGAAAAAAAGAATTTCACTGTGATAGACAGAGCGCGGTGTCGAGCCTGTCACACCTAATGTCTAGTTTTGGCGAAATCTTAGGAACGAATTGTCTTAACCTTAAGTTTCACAAGTTTTAAAGCTGATTAATCCTTAAAACAACAAGAGGAACCCTTGCCGTCAAGACACCCCCTCCCCCGTTTAAGACACTAATGAGCTTTATCTTATTAATTAAATTTAACAAGAAAATAAAATAAATTTCAATTAAATATCTAGAACAACAAAAAGTATTTATATAGTTGTGTTGTCCTTTTTTTCTATTTTTTATCAGCTTCACGCTGTATCCCGCTCAGGGTAGGCAGAGGGAACCTAGAGTTAAAACACTCCGTTTCCCACTTTCCGCCAAATTTCGGTGGCATTGCGTATTGAGTAAAATCCATTTCGCACTCATTTAGAACAAGAAAATTAAGAAAATAACATTAGGCACGAATTTGAATGTATATTCTAGCACTTCAAAGTAGATGTCAAACGACAAAAGTTGATTGGGGAGTGGGGATCGAATCCACAACCAGTCGTGTTTACAGTCACACTCTATGCCCCTGCACCACGACTGGCCTACTGTCTTGTACTTAATAATCATTTTTATAATTGGATTTTGATTATTAGGTCAAAATAATAAGATGTGTCTGTTTAAAATATGAAAAAGCGTCTCTAGTTGCCACAGTCTCGCACTGTCATCAAAGTATGTCAAATATAACTATAAAAAAAATCATTCATACATATATTTATGGAAAAAGGTTAAGAATTGTTGATTATTTCGTTTTCTTTTTTTTTAATCCGGTTCAAATATGGCTCTTAAAATCAATATTAATTATATATTAAAAAAAAAATAATAATAGTGTACCTGAGACGCACCTAGCAATTTCTACATTTTTGTACATTGCAATTAAATAATAATATAATGTACGGTACTTTAATTGCGTTTAGATGTTATTTATTTTTTATTTTAAATATCCTTATATAAATAAATATGTGATTTATATAATAATTAGCTTCACGCTGTATCCCGCACGCAGCAGGGTAGGCAGAGGGAACCAAGTGTTAAGACACTCCGTTCCCCACTTTCTGCCGAATTCTGGAGGCATTGCGTGTTGAGTGGCAGAACTCAACGCCGCGCTTAACCTCGACACCAGAGCGAAGAAATGGAAATATAAGTTTAAGTAAATATTTCATCTCCTCGAGTGGGGATCGAACCCACAACCGGTCGGCTTTGCAGTCACACCTCATGCCGCTGCGCCACGACCGGCCTCTGTGATGTGATTTATATGAATCGTGTATTTAGTACATAGTGGCACAAGCGTGTAAATGTGACGCGACGATTGTAGGTTCACATCCCACTCGGGGGAATGAATTATTTTTTATTAATATTTTCATTTCCTCACTAACACGCAATGTCTCATTCGTTGGAAATTGAGGAACGGAAACAAATACTGTAGCTTCTACTATACTGAAAAAAAAATATTTTTCAATATTAATATAATATAATCGATACCAACCTTTTCAATATACGCTTTTAATTAACTGAAAGTGATTTTTCAACCACAGCCAAAATAAACGAGTGGAAGGGCTCACACCGTCACAGTCGCTTTGTCCTGACCATGCACTCCACAAAGGGTTATTTACTACCATTTTGTCAAAGGCTTCCACCGAACATACATTGAATTTTATTAAATACAAAAGAGTAGGTGAGCGTTGGTCGATAATTAAAGTTGAAACGTTAAATCAGGTAGTCGAGATCTGCAGTTGTTTCATATTGCGAGCTATCTTTATTTACTTATTTATCTTTCTTTGCTTTTATCGATAATTTTAAAGTGATTTTTATATTAGTATTAGTAGATTTTTTTTATCGTTTTTTTGCTGTATCTCACATATAGCTGGGTAGGCAGAAGGAACCTAATGGATGATGCATTGAGAGTTTTGTTGTTGAGAGGTGGAACTCAACGCCGCGATTCGCTTTGTTACCAGAGAGAGGAAATTAAAATATTAATAAATAATAATTAATTCCTCCGAGTGGGGATCGAAACTACAACCGTCACCGTTAAAGTCACAGTCATGCGCCACGACGGAATTAAGACAGCCTACAGATGAATATATTATTATTATTATATTATTTGTATATTTTAAGTTAAAACAACAAGCTAAGGATTCAAATTAGCGGAGTGTCTATTTATTGAAAATTGTTTGTAGTATAGTGACCGCGCTGGTACTGTATAGATATCATATATACTCAGGTGGGTGACCTGATTTGCACTTATATATACCAATATTTAAGGATGTGATTGTTACTTAATTAATTTAATTTTATTTAATTTATTATCGTTAACAAAATTAGCAAGAGAACTGAGAGAAAGAGAAAGAGAGAAAAAAACTGAGATTTGATATCACAAACATTTATTTCATAATTACATTCTACCCTCAAACGAATAAAGAATGTACGGAACAAAGTTAGACCACTCATAACTCTCCTTTAATCAGCGAAATTGTAAAAAAAGACATCTCTTGTCAATACCCATTACGATATGTAATACGAATATTACGAATGCTTTCTGTCAGCGTGTTGGAGGCTGGAGCTTCAATTAGGTACAATCCGTGTTGATTAAATGTCATAAATAAAAAAAACATGATGTGGCCAGTCGTGGCGCGGGCGCACAAAAGTGTGACTGTAAAGTCGTGTTGTGAGTTCGATCCCCACTCGAGGCAATATAATATTAATTTAAATTTACATTACCATTTCTTCGCTCTGGTGTCGAAGCAAGGCACCGCCTTGAGTTCCGCCACTCAACACTCATTGCCTCCAGAATTCGGCAGAAAGTGGAGAACGGAGTGTCTTAACACTTGGTTCCATCTGCCTACCACGGTGTGTGCAGGGTACAGCATGAAGCTTATTTATTTAAAAAAACACACACACACAGTTGTGACTCACTGGCTCCATTATTTAAATTAGAAATAAAATGTTAAAATAGTCTTCGTTTTAAAAATGTCAATGCAATCCTAAGTCCTTTGAAGAATTCGATAAAGCTACGCATATCCACTGTTATTATGACTTTTATTTAAGCTAAAAGCTATGCGGGATTTTCACCATTTAGATCGAACAAATAGAACTAGCGACCTTTAGTTACATGGCTTAGCTATTAATGATACTTCATATGTGAGTGGTACCCATTTATATTCGTAAACATAGAGAAGGCTATCGTCGAAGGTTGTGAATTCGATTACGACTCGAGAGAAAAAAATACATAGGATCGCTATCTAACATTAGCTGCGTGCGTTGCGAAATATATATTGCAAAATTGTATCACTGTACATAAAAGCAGAAGCGAAGACGAAACTATTTCACACAGAAATTAACATTCATATCTTATTAAACGGATGTAAATGATTGTTTGCAATTTATTTATTCAGAGGCGTTGCTCGAAGCCGACCGCTTTGGAGAGGAGCTCGATCGCTATCATTGAAAATTGGATGTGACCATTGCATATCCTGTGGATAATGTAGCATTCTCACTTAATAATAATATTGTAGCGTCATTGTCTCCTCTTAATACATATTAGTTTCCGTTGAATTTGAACGCTGGAATCACTTAATGATCGACCCCTCACGTGGAAACATGAATTATTTTATTTAATAATAATATATAGGTACAATCCGCGAAGCGTAAGTTGGACTTTGCATTTGTGTGAGTGATTACCAAAAGTAGAGTCAGAAGAAAACTTTTTTAAATAAAATTTATTAATAGTCATCAATTAAAAAAATATTCTACACCTGACATTGTATTCTTATTATATACACTTTGTATTAGTTGTGTTAATAATTAATTGTGCCATTAAATCAACAAGAACAGCGTTGTACTATTTTTTTTCTCACATACATTTTTCTATTCTTATACACTGGTCTTGCCAACTTTTTCCTTTATTTTTAATAGATCGAAACAAAATTAATAAATATTAAGAAATAAAATTGATATTGCTACCAGTATACCACCACTATCTGTGTATACTCATACAAATGCAAAGCTCAGCTTACGCCTCGTGGCTTCTGCGTAGTGTGTTTGAAAATAGTGGGATCGAACCACACTCCGAAGAATTTTTTATTTAAATTTTAATTATTTCAACTTCTTTAAGAAGTCACTTCTTTAAGTGAAATTTGCCTTAACAGAGCGAAGGCTCTGTTAAGGCAAAATGCGCGGTCTGATTTCGCCACTCAACATGGTCTGTCTCTCTGTCTAACCTGATATATGTAACGGCGAAATGCGTAAGATGAAAAAAAAGAAGAAAATTGTACTTTTATGGAAAGGTAAACTTTAATTTAACGTCTGTGGTTTTTGTAATTGAAATACAAAACCACTTTTACATTATTCTGTATATTAATTTTATTCAGAAATTCGAAATCTGAATATTCATTCATTTCACCGACTATATTAATCACAAAAACCATTATTATAGTACTACTCACATATCAACCATATACAGTAGTTTATTAAAATCATTATTTTTGCCTATATAGTTTTTTAAAGATATAGTTTTATTTATTAAAAAGAATACCATTGTTAGTGATTTGAGTTCAGGTTCAGGTGATTCTTGATTTGTTGAGCCTAGATGACTCTAGTTTATGCTGGAGTTCTTACAGAAACAGCTAAAATTATTTTGTTACTTGTAATAGCATAAATATTTAGAGTAATATTTGTTTGCAGGCGGATTGACGAGAAACATCCTGACGCGTCAGGACCTCACCAGGGTCGAAGCCAGGATGGACTTCTTGGAGAGTCTCTATTTGGTCCGTCATGAGGAAATTATTGATTTGCAAGTAAGACTTAACTAGTCCGGTAGCGTGAGGATAGAATGTTAATTAAAGTTTTGTTTGACGGACTAGTTATTTAAAAAATAAATTACTTGCGATTTCAATTATATTATATGGATGGAATACTCATATATTCGCAAAATGTTAAATATAGATTATTTTCAGGAAAGTACACAAATGACTCTCAACGTATCCAAGTTTATCGGACTAATTAGGGTCAATGAAAAAAGCGCCATCTTAAAACCTGAAATAATAGCGAAGTTAAGAAATCTGACCGGTACGCTTTAGTATATAAAATAAAAGTGTGACGCGTATTGCAATTCTTAGCGATGCTTATTTTAAGTTTTCTAATTTGGCGTTTGTCTTTTTTTAAATTATCGTTATGCACTTTATTTTTTTTGTTCACACTGTATCCTGCACACACCAGGGTAGATAGAGAGAGCCTAGTGTTAAGACACTCCGTTCCCCATTTTCCGCCGAATGAACTCTATACAGAACGATTATTACATTGCAAAGTTATATTAAACATAAACTAGCATTTTAAATTTATCTAAGAAATAAACAATGATCTTTAAAAGATTTAGTTCTTACCAAATTAGACATTTATCTGTAGCATAAAAAACCAAATCTTAAATGTTCGGCCACACATTATAATTTTTAAGTTAGAAATTTTTAAATATTGAGGTTTTCAAAACCGTCAATCTCTTTGAATTAAAAATGTTGATGTAATAATCGTGCCTGAACGAGTTACAATTTTTTTGCTGTTAAATTTTCATTGTTGAATTTATTTAATGACATTTTGGTTATTGAAATACAACTCACTTATACGTCTTATAATAAATTCGTGGCTGCTTCCATATATCATCCACCACTATAATCGAAACCTTAGGAAGGGTATGAAGGAAGCTGCGATAGAAATATGTGGTAAAGGAAAAATAAGTTTTCACAAATAACGCGACAAATGATGGGATGATGATGTGAAAGATGCTTTAAAAAGAAAGAATAAAGCATGACAGGATTTGCCTCAAGTAAGTATAAAAGTATGAAAGTGATAAAAAAGAAGAGTGTAAGCTGCAAAGCACCAAAGGAAAGCACTGATAAAGGCGTGAAAAGTCAGAGAAAGAAAGAGATGAAAAGTTAACGCACAACTTCAAGTTGCTGCAAAGTATAAAGTTTTACTAGTAAGAAGTTAGTGTTTCTTGAGATTGCTCGCTAATTTATAGAACCACCACATGTTTTATAGCGTTGGGCAAAATTATAGAAGAAGATGTATGAATGTGATGACGTCTCTTTCTCAAGTAACAGCGAAAGCTTTGAGGTCTGAGTCTTGGTGTAAATAAAATGAAATCAGTATAAAAGAAGTTGTGAGTGCAATATAAAGTATGAAATGTGGCAAGGCAGTGGCTTCAGGCCTCAAAGAGGGTGTTTGAATTGCATCTTTTCCCTCCACATGGTCACAGAAAAATTCTTGGCAGTTAATGTAAAAAAATCTGTGCTTTTTTGGACTTGGAAAAGGCGTTTGACAGAGTTGTGAGAACGAAATTATGGGATATATTACCCAGATATAATGTGAGCAGACCCTTGCTGGAGGCTGTAAAGTTCTTGGTTGATATCCGTTGCCAAGCAAGGATAGGAGAGAAAGTAGGTGACTTGAATGTAAATTGACTGCTGTACGCAGATTATGCAGTGCTCATTGTATCATCAGCATGCGAGTTGCAGGCGTTAGTTACTACTTTGGAAGAACGGTGTGAAAATAATAGTTTAAGCCTGAATGCGTGTAAGACGAAAGGTTCTGGTATTTGAAAGAAGAAAAGTAAGGAATATAGAAAGGACGGAATACAAGATCAGTGTAAATGGTTAGATATTTGAACAATATGAATGAAGTAGTATATCGTAGAAGTATGTTCAGTAAGTGGAAAGGTTTATTGCTGTCGGTGATAGGATTAATGGTGCCTTCGCTGCATTGATGAGACGTTGAAACGTCAACACACCTCGAATTTGCAATGAAAAGATATACAGAATGACAGGTACTAGTGAGGTGTCACGGTGAGAATGATGAAGAACTTGCTTAGTCGATTTGGGCACATCGAATGAATGAGTGATGAAAAAATGGCAAAAAATATTTATGAACGAAAAGTAAGCGTTAAGAGAAGTAGGGGTGTCAAAGATACTAGAGGAAGATCACGCAAAAAATGTGTTTCGTTCTCTCTGGCTACTCCTATAGGCATACAGTGTGAAGCTAAGTTTTGTTAATTATTTCCCTGACTGATAAATGCTATACTATTATGACACGGGAGACTAAATGATTTTTATTGCAATTAAAATTGCCCACCTTAAAGAATAACTTTTGCTAAGGCGATATTTTATTATTTCTTATACTTTAGTTCGACTATCATAGTTGTTCATCACATATTCCAGATCTTTTAAATTTTTATCAACATTTATATAGCGATATTTCATTGTTTCTTATAATAAAATTAGACTATGGTTATAGAATATGGTTCATCAGATGTTCCAGATCTCGGAGTTTTATATATCAATCGAAGTTATGTAGCTTAACAACTTTCTAGTAAAAGTTCACTTTCACTAAAGCGGCATCTCATTATTTTTTATAGTTGATCTAGACTATTATGCTTGTTCATCAGATGTTCCAGATCTTCAATTTTCATATGCAAATGGAAAATAATCATTACATTCAACAACTTTTCTAAGGGGGTAATTTATTATTTTTTATTGTTTAGCTAATCCATTATGGTTGAACATCAGATATGGAGTCATCAAAATCAAATAAAGAATAAAGAAGATATAACAAAAGAATTCATTCAAATCCATCCAGTAGTCATAATGTATATTAATTCCATATATTGTATCTCTATTAAATCGAAAAAATTAAATTTACTTTATATTAGCTTTGAAAGTCTGTTTGTGCCATTATTCATTTACATACATTTTCCTGACTATTTTATGTTTTACTTACGTGTCCTAGACAGAAGTTTCCTTTCTCACACGATTACTTGCTGAAACTAAATAAGGCCGACAAAAAGACAATCAACCTTAATCTTTATTAAAAATTAAAAAAACATACAAGAAATATATATACTTGCCAAAGTCCTAAATGCATTTTGCGACTGTTACACAGCTATGCGAATTGTAATTCAATGAAGATCGAACATGCTTTGGTGTTGTTGTTTTTTAGTTGTCCCGTGTAGATAGATAAATATAAATATATATGTGTAATCTAATAGAAATAAAACATATAAATAAGTATAAAATTTCGTACAGGCATGCGAGCTGCCATGGGTGTGCGCACGCGCTCGCCGCCTGTGATGCGGACCTCATTCGTTTTAAAAATCATGCCTCACCTGATGAACGATGCCTCCGCCTTGCGTCCTGCTTACCACATGCAATCTGACCGGAAGTACAGTGATATTGTTATCGGAATACCAACTGTCAAACGTGATAAGGAGAGTTACCTTATGGTTACTCTTAAGGTATGTTGTTCTTTTACGTCACTCAGTTTTCCAGCGTGAGTGTAAACGCGAGTGGTTCTGGGTTCGATTTTCAAAAATATTTGATATTTTCATTTCATTGTCAGAAATAAACCACGGAGAATTAAAATGGAACCACACGGGAAGCACTAGCTTTCAAATAAAAAAAGAATCATCAAAATCGGTTGTCCCAGTCAAAAGAGGTAACAAACATAAAATAAAAACACAATCGAATTGATAACCTTCTTTTCTTTCAGAAGTCGGTTAAAGAGAGATTTGAACAATCAACGGTCACGATTCATCAAATTCATTCAATCACTCAATCAATTCATTTAAACTATCTAAAATCAGCTTCACGCTGTATCCCGCACAAAGCAGGGTAGGCAGAGGGAACCTAGTGTTAAGACACTCCGTTCCCCACTTTCTGCCGAATTCTGGAGGCATTGCGTGTTGAGGGGCAGAACTCAACGCCGCGCTTAACCTCGACACCAGAGCGAAGAAATGGAAATATAAATTTAAGTAAATATTTCATTTAAACTATCTGTTATAATAAAATAATTATACCATATTGTGTTTCCGACAACATGTAGGTAGATCCCCAAAAAAATAATTATATAATAATATTCCAAAACACAATTGTATCGTTTTGATCGAGGTCCAAAATTCAATTATGAAATATTAATAAAATAAAGTTGAAAGGTCCATTGAAGTATTAAAGTCAACTTGTGCTGTGTATAAAATGGTCTATGAAATTTGATTATTTACTTATTATTTATATTTACTTGAGGCCAGTCGTGGCGCAGGGACACAAAGTGTGACTGTAAAACCGACTGGTTGTGGGTTCGATCTCCACTCGAGGAAATAAAATATTTATTTGCATTTATATTTTCATTTCTCGCTCTGGTATCAAGGCAAAGCGCGGCGTTGAGTTCTGCCACTCAACAGGCAATGCCTCCAGAACTTGGTGAAAAGTGGGGAATAGTGTCTTAACACTAGGTTTGCTCTGCCTACCCTGCTGTGTGCGGGATACAGCGTGAAACTGATTTATACTTACAACGAGGCCCCATGACGGGCTGCAAGTAATGAATAGCTAGCTGTTCACAGTAATATATTTTAATTTAATATTTTAGTATTTAATCGACGGCATGAGTGACAAAGATATCGAAACTACCCTCATTGTGGTATTTGTCGGCGAGACGGATCTGATATACGTACTGGAAACCGCGCAGAAAATTGAACTCACGTATGTATTGAGAAATATTATTTCAAAAAAAAATACTATATTTAGTTATTACTGTCAGGCAGTTTAATGGAATGCTACAAGTTATACAATAAATAATACATAGGAATATTGGTTTGTCAGGTTTCCACAACAAGTGCAAGACGGTTTGATAGAGGTGATGTCTCCCTCGCCTGCCTACTATCCAGATTTTGACAATTTGCCGCAGACCTTAGGCGATTCTCAGAAACGTGTCAAGTGGCGGTCCAAGCAAAATTTGGACTCCATTTACCTGATGTCGTACGCCCAGTCCAAAGGGACGTATTACCTGATGCTCGAGGACGACGTTATATCATCCAGCAACTACATGCAGGTGAGATAAATAATATGTAACAATATTCTATGTGAAAATTCGACGCCATTAAAATAAAACAAAACTTTTATAATCAATACAACAGTTGTAGCGCCTGATTACGGGGAATCCCCCGTACATCATTAACAGACGCGTCAAAGTATAAAAACAAAGGTGTCACATGCCCTTTTGTGGACGCACAAATTTAATTATTGATTAAACCTGCGCTAGCC
Organism: Heliconius hermathena; assembly: GCA_013403705.1. Taxonomy (NCBI): domain Eukaryota; kingdom Metazoa; phylum Arthropoda; class Insecta; order Lepidoptera; family Nymphalidae; genus Heliconius; species Heliconius hermathena. Next base: position 121,843 of record JAAIXJ010000197.1, read on the forward strand.
CAGCGACGAACTATCGAATCGACACCGGAAAATATAATAAATTTTGTATTATATTTTACGAGTAAAATTAAATTATTTATTATTTTAATTCTGAAGATAAAAAAATATATATTCTACATACTTTTTTTTAAATAATATAATATATACAGTAAATTATGTACCTTAACCTGGTGATTTTTTCTATTTAACGAAGAATACAAGCCAACCTGTTGAAATAAGATAACATCTATCTTATTCTATCTATTTTATACTAGTATCAGGTTCGCAACTTGTTCTTATCACATCCTCTCTGTGAAAAACATGTCACAGACATGAACACACGCGACTGCATAAATTGGCGTTGTTAAAATTTGATGTTTTTTTCTAAATTCGCTTGTTAACTTTCAACGTTAAAAGAGCAATTACTTACTGTTTCGTATTAATTGTCTGTTTCTCGGCTGCAATTTGAACAACGATATCGTTATTAACTTAACGTCATTTGAAAATTTAACCAAAAAAAATAAAAGAAAAAGTAATATTAATTAATAAAACCGTTATTTTTTGTTATAAAGATTTTATGATATATTTTTATTATATTTATGTACTTAAGCTTAATATAATAAACATGATTGATGGCATTAGTATATTAAGCAAAGCGAATACTTACTCTGTTTGTATATAAAGCTAGTGAACACACGAGAAGCGCAAAGATTTCACAAAGTAAAAGAAGTTATAATTAAAAATATATCTAATTTTACATGACGATTGCGGAATTTTATATTTACTGCTGAAATAATCTGCGAAAATATTTAGTAAATTGGTCACAGCAAATATGTATTCTTTTCAGGAGATCAAACAGTTTACGGCTTCCGCGTCTATTGCTACTCCTAATTGGTACATTATAGAATTCTGTCGCGTCGGTGGTATTGGAAAGCTATTTAAGTCGGCCAAAGTCATTGATTTTATCATTTATGTTCAATTATTTTATGGTAATATGCCGATTGATTGGCTTATGGAGAGCTTTTTGGCTGATCGAGTCTGTACTATTGACAAGACTTCGGTAAGTGATAGTATATTATCAGATATATGTTATAGCCAAATTAGAAATTATTAGGCCAGTGTGCGTTGTGGGTTCGATTCCCACCCGAGGAAATGAAATGTTTATTTAAATTTCTATTTCTTTGCTCCGGTGTCGAGGCAAAGCTGAGCTGAGTTAAGTTCCGCCACTTAACACTAAAAGTGGGGAACGGAGTGTTTTAACACTAGGTTCCATCTGCCTTTCCTGCTATGTGCGGGATAAAGCGTCAAGCTGCTTCAAAATTATTAAATAGTTTGTAGTCAATGTATTAATGTAATATATAAGCTATATTATTGTAAAGTTTCATTTAAATTCGCTTAGTAGTTTTAGCGTGAATATGGAACAAACATCCATCATCACAAACTTTTACATTAATAATATTAGTAGGGTGGTCTAATTTACTATATTATCTATGGAATGTTGTTTGAAATATACTTATGTATTTTTTCACAGAGCGCATGTGGTAAGAGTAAGTTGCAAATCTGACCCAAGTATAAATCTATTTTATTTCAACACATTGGCTTGTATTCTTCGTTAAAGGGAAAAATTCAACGGGTTAAGGTACGTAATTTATTGTATTAATTATATTATTTATTTTAAAAAAATATGTAGAATATCTTAAGAATTAAAATGATAATTAAAGTCGATTTATATATTTATTTTAGGATCCTCAATTTAGTATGCTACCAACTTTCTATCCACATAGTAACCCTCCCTTAAAATACATACGCTCAAGTATCAAGGAACACCCGGGCCATACTTTAAAAGACGCTTACGAGGGGAAATCTTACTTCTGGGGATCGAAGCCAAAGGTGGGAGATACTATTGAATTCTGGTTTGCGAAACCTACCAATGTCATCAGGTCAGTATATTATACATGAAATTTAATTGTTTTGATACGTATAAGTGTTTTTTAATTATTATCTTCTTCTTCTTCCATCTCTGATCGCGTCATTCGGGCTCAGATCCCCGCAGTCTTCTGCGGCAAGAAGCACCGTCTTGGGTAGTCTTTTTTCGTTCTTTTTAAGTTTTTGTGATGTTAGAAAACCATGCTCCTTGTTTGCTCTGGTAAATTTAGAGCCAAATTTACCACATGAATTGCGTCGTGTTTTTAGTTATGCTTACATCTCCATCACAATCTTAAGCGATTTACAGTTATTTAGTCTGTAATTGGACTGACTTTAAAGCTCCCTCTGTTTTTTACTCCTTCTGTAGAACTAAACATCTTCATTTCGTTGGTATGGAGCTTTTATTCATGTGTTTTTTTTGTTGTCCATCATTTTGAACCATACGAGGACGCAGGATGCAGTTTTGTAAGTGCTTTTTTTCGTTTTTATAGGACTAATTGGGTTGCAAAATACTCTTGCAAATCATCCCCACTTCAACTACTTGCATCTGGTGTGAGGATGAACTCAAGTATTTAAATTTATTGATTGTGGGAATAAGAATTATTCCATATAAGAATGTCACAAAATTATTAAAATGGATATCGAACCCACAACCGTCGTGCTTACAGCGTTTGAGTGTTGATATACTATCCACGTTTACTTTATTGGATTACCTATATATTATATAATGATATGTCCACACCACTGAAAAATAGCAGTTACATTAATGTTTTAAATATACTCTCTTTGTAAAATGAGAAAATGGGTACGACTTAAAAAATATATATTTCGTAATACTTTGTGTTTGTTACCAACAGCTACACTTTCCGGAGCGGAAACGTAAAGCATCCGTCAGATAAACTCTATGACACTATTGTGGAAGCTTACCTTGTAAAAACACAGAATTATACATTTTTGGACTCTTTTGATGAATTTGGATTAGCTGATGGAACTGTCAAAAAGAACCTTGGGCCGTTTCAGTCCATACGCTTCCGGTTCATCAAAGATAGTTTTTACTGGACACTGCTCAGTGAAGTAAGTATTTTTTATTATTAGTTATAGTATTGATTACGTGAACGTAATGCATTTTTTTACGTTGACGGATTTGATTTGCACGGTTTCCAAGAGGCGAGGGTTCAAATTCTGCATTTTTTAAATATTTTCTAAATTTAAATGTTTTAAAAGCATTTTTTAAAACACTTTAAAAAAAATCAAAAATATTAACTATAGTATTTTTTTATTAATAGTTATTTAAGCATAATTCATTGAAATTATAGAGCGATATTTATAATACTTTCTTTTGCTTAATACAATTAAGGCACCTTTTACTCATTTAGACAATGCGTGTTGAACAGTGGAAACAGCTCTAAGTAACGTTTATTTCGGAGTATAAACCTGAACAACATTCAACAAATATCGTTTACTACTTAATATATAGATTTATATTAATGTACATACTCGTATGCATCGTCGTCGTATCGTATATATTAAGTAGTAAACGATATTTGTTGAATGTTATTCAATTTTACACTCCGACCTCGCCACATGCAGTGTCGACGAAGTGGAGGCTATGGATGAGGATATACCTAAAGCCATGCATAGCTAAAAAACTCACTACAATGTTGTAATGGGGTCAACGTCAATGCAAGGTTGGGGAAACGTAGTAGCGATGAGTTGAGAATGGGGCAATTTGGATTTGGGCAACAGAACGCCAGAGGTCAAATGTTGATTTTATGGAGAAGAAGGGCCTCTGTATGATGAACTCTTTCTTCAGGAAATCTCAAAGGCAGAAGTGGGCCTTTATTATGGAAAAGAACAAGGCAATTGAGCGTGCGGGTCACCCGATGGTAAGTGACCATCGCCGCCCACGACCCCGTGCAACACCAGAGGAGCCATAGGCGCGTTGCCGGCCTTTAAGGTGGGTTGGGCGCCGGAGCCCGGCATTACCTGATGCGAAACGCAGTGGCATAAAGCCACTACTTCACGCCAGTTTTAAATACCGGGGGTGGTAATGATCCGGTCGAGTCTGCCCTTGCGTGTTGCCATTGCTGGCGACATGACTCTACTATACGTACTTTAGTCGCCTCTTACGACACCACCAGTACCAGGATGGTCCTATTCTAGGCCGGGATCACACGGCTAAAGGATAATGGATGAGTCCAGATAGTAAAGTCAAAAATGAGATAGATTTTATCATATCGATGAAGGAGCAAATATTCAATGATGTCTCCTCGGTGATCAATGCCATCAAAACATCACGACAGCGACAGCGATCACGTACGTTTTACGAGGCACATTGAATATTAGCATCAACTTCGAACGGTCTCGACTGATGGAGCCTTCGGTCCGACCAATACCTGCACAAATCCAAACTCATCTCGAACTCCAAAACCGTTTCAAGGCCCTTGAAAGCAGCTTGGATGTCGACGATCTAAACAACAAGGTGAACGATATAGTTCGTACGGTAGAGTCCAAGTACTTTAAAGCTCGCCATGCCAGAATGAAGAAACTCACTGACGAGACAATTCAACTTATGGAACGGAGACGCGAGATGAGGCTACAGGATTTGGAGGATGCCGTTGAAGGCGGCTAAAGAGGCATCTCTAAATCATTGACATGCTACCTTCGTCGATTTAATACGATTTTAAAGCTAACTGACAAAGCTACGACTGATGACGATAACATCATTTCGCTTAGGTCTAAAATCCTGAAGGAGGTAGAGAGTTTCTATCTCCCTAAAATACGCTGCGCTCAATTCATCATTCTCTAACTTAAAAGTAGTTCTTACACGCATTGTCTGTCAGTGACTCTCAGTACCGGAAGATTTGTATATATGAGTATACATATATTAATGTGAAGCAAAAACGTGAAGCAAAAAGTCTGGATCCCTTTTTATGAAAATTATATGGACGGAGGTCTATGACATTTGGCACAGTTATAGTTTATATGAGTTTATAGAGGCCAGTCGTGGCGCAGGGGCACAAAGTGTTACTGTAAAACCGACTATTTGTGAGTTCGATCCCCACTCGAGAAGATGAAATATTTACTTAAATTTATATTTCCATTTGTTCGCTCTGGTGTCTGCCACTCAACACGCAATGCCTCCAGAATTCGGCAGAGAGTGGGGAACAGAGTGTCTGAACACTAGGTCCCCCCTATCTACAATACTATGTGCGGGATACAGCGTGAAACTGATTTATTTATTTAGTTTATATGTATTTATTTAGTTTATATGTAAAAGAAGTGTAGAACGCTAATATTTTTCTCGCAACTTTTACTGTAGACTTTATGGTTTTTTATAATTCTTCAATAAATACTAATAGTAAAACAACTGGACTATCAGTTCATCAGTTTGATATTAGAATTAAACATTATTATTATATTATAATATAATAACTAATAATAATTTTACTGTTATAGATTGAAATCAAGACGGACATGAAACTGACGTTACCAGATGATATAGCGAACCGCCCTGTAAAGAAAATAAGGCAACAAGATGTCCCTCGTCGTAAATCATACAGAAAGGCACGGAGTATTCGTTTGACATCATCTAATGCTTAATTTTTAATGGGAAATAACATAAATTTTCTTTTTAATGATCAACATTTTCTCTAATAATTAAGAATATTCAAATAAGTAATTAGGAACAGTCAATATGACAGTAGTAACCTTTTAGAATTAGTAACAGTAATGCTGTCCTTAATAGCAAGCTACGACACTATCTATCGTCGACTAAATCGAGAAAATAACGAGAAGACCATGCAATATGTCCATCCATTTAAATATATATAGGTATCCACATAAATATTTTCTTTATAGAAGATATTTATGATAATCAATCAAGTAAACAGGGCAGTTAGAACATCGTGCTGTGAAGAAAATTAGGAATCAGGGCCATCCACGTATAGCACATTTACGCCCAATATTAATAACCTATCTCCAACGTCAATCTTAGATTGTTTCATACATCTATCCAATCTAGAGATTGGATAGATATATGAAACAATCTAAGATTGACGTTGGAGATAGGTTATTAATATTGGGCGTTAATGGTGTAAACCTTCGACTGGTTATGGGATATGAAAGTTTCTGATCATCAAAAATTACTGTAGTTATTAAGAACATTATATAACCTTTTATAATTAATAGCAGTCGTAATGACACTGTCCTCTCAGCAGCAAACTGTTTCAACTATATCGAACCAAAAGAACCCATCCAAATTAAAATTTTCTTCGCAGAAATTTTTTTGATAATTAGTCGTCGAAACTACGGAGGCAGGTTACTATCTGTAGAGATATGGAATCTTATTTATACTTCGGTTTGATTTTTACGTCTAAATTTCAATGTTTATATGTTAGTTTTAGATGATTTACATTACATTATTTACATTCATACATTATTTTAATGTTATTTTACGATTAAATATAGATTGTGATTATGTTTGGGTGTCTATTATATGTTGTTAGTATAAGCTTTAATTGATAAGGTATTTAAAGGACATTTACAAGTTATACAAAATAATCTTTAGTTATAAGATAATCTGAGTATTCATGGATGAGACAGGAGTATTCAATTAGTCTTGTAGATTGTGATTAGGATTTTCAATATTTTGTGTTAATCTCTTCATCTTCTCTGATATTTTTAGTAAATTTTATTTATTTAATTTAAAATAATTAATTTAATTCCCTCTAAATTAACCTCTTTTCATGATTTATTATTTTTATACGATATATTTAGTTTCAAAATTATGATTAGGAAGGGTTAAAAAAGGGGGCTTGCTTAAAAGTAAAGCGGAAAAGACTACAGGGTTGTGTGTGATGATATTCTAGGATCGGATTTTTAAAGTTCATGCAATTATTTGACTTTACTTGCATACTATATTATATATTATAGTTTGTAATCTTAGGTTTACTAAATTAAGGTTAGGGACTGGGACTGTCTTTATCTTTCAAAGATCTCTTTGTTTATCCAAAAATAATTATAAGTAAGCATTTTTTTTTTGTGTAATTTTAACTCTTAAATAGATACAAGCTGACGTCAAGTAAATATACTAAGTCTAAATATTGCTATCGAAATGATCTCATTTCAAGTTTACTATGGCTTTAGATTGGGACAATAATGTCACATTATTTAATAACTCAACGGGAAACACCTTACACAAAGAATATCATAGACTATCACACTAACGATTTGCGAGTGTTTTACTGCACGACCTAACACAGTTTATTCTTTAACACGCTCACAAAATTTAGTGTGATAATGTATGCGACCCATATCTTATTTAAAATATGTTGAAAAAAATAAGAAGCCATTATTCACATAAAAAGCTTTAAAACATCAATATCCATCTCCACTCTCGTTTAAGATAATTTTAGTTTCGTTAGTCTTATTTTTATTAGTATTGATTCTGGCTGGCACAATATACTTTAATGGTTATTTTTCTGTAGTTATATGCGCAGAAGGAATAAGTGTCAATTCATTATACAGTCCGCGAGGCGTAAGCTGAGCTTTTGCATTTGTGTGAGTGTATACAAATAGCATAGATGTGGTGACGGCTAAAAAAATATTAACACAATCAACACAAGACAGGCCAGACGAAGCGTTCACACTCGAGTAAATGAAATATTTAATATTTTCATTTCGTCGCTATGGTGGAGGCAAAGCGCGTTGTTGTTCTGCCACCCAACGCAATGCCTTCAGAATTCGGTGGAAAGCAAGAAGCGGAGATAAAAGCACTAGGCTCCCTTTGCCTACCCTGCTACATGCGGGATATATAGTGTGAAGCTGAAGAAACTAATACATTTTATTTTTAAAACTTTATTCGGGCTCTACTCATGGTGATCAGTCACACAAATACAAAGCTCAGCTTACGCCTCCCGAACTGTACTCTTTTTGATGCTTTTTTCTTTCATCTATTTTCTATAATATTATAAATCATTTAATATTTATTAAGTACATATTATTTTTAAGCTCGTAAGGGGTTATTATAATTTCTTTATATAATCAACTAAGATATTATACTACAAATTTTACATCGCTTGAGATTATATCTCGCGGTATGCCATTCGATGACGTCTGACATTTAGGGTGTAAGATAACGATAAATATAATTTACTATTTTAAAACTGATTTTTAAACTATTATTTTCTATTTAGAGGCCCAGCGATCAATTATGATTAGTTGAGGGTATTGGTATCCAGGCTTTAATATGATATATTAGTAAATGTTAATACTATATGTTGTTTATGTTGTCGTTAGTTAATAAACGTATGTAGCTAGTGTGTTTTCACACTAGCCGTAAGCTAATATTCATTAAAAAGTCGAAAATATCGCAATATCTTCGCCTGTATCATTTTAATATCATGTTAAATTTCGACCACGCTCAACAAAGCCTGTGACGCCATTTAAATTCTAATTGAGCAGATCTGGCCCTAATGTCAGTCAGTATATTTCTATAAACTTATACCTATTACTATTAATCTGTATTTTAAATATTATATCGTAATTTTAAGGTCATTATACTCTCTCTGGTAGTAAATAAATAAAAAGCATTCGAGTTTTATTGGAAATGACCCTACTTCTCCTATGCTAAGTTTACAAATCCTTGTATACAAATGAAATATATTTAATTTTTAATTAATAATATGCCTCTATTACACGTGTGCAGCTTTCTCTGAATTTTTCACATTAATCTATACTAATATTATAAAGAGATAAGACTTGTATTTTTGTATGTATGTATGTATGTTTGTATAGTTTTCACACAAAAACTACCGGACCGATTTCAAAAATTCTTTCGCTATTAGAAAGCTGCATCTTCACTGTCCCACATAGGCTATATTACATTTTCAAAAAAAATAGGGATCCCTAAGAAAAATGCAATAATGTAACCCAAGGTGTGAAGAAATTGATCTAAAAAATTCTATCATCGCGTGCGCTGCGAAAACTATTGATGATAGAACAAAATAATGTTCTA
>JAAIXJ010000197.1:144764-218700 GCA_013403705.1 Heliconius hermathena
AAAACCATATACCTTGAATTGGATCCCTCCGATCCTTACGCGTTTATTTAAAAATGCATAAAATTTTACTCAAAATCAAGCACTCATCGTAACTCAACAACTGGTTCTCATATATCAGTGGTGACAAGTGACACGTGTGCAGATTAGTGCTGCCACTACTCAAAAAAAATCTACCAAAATTTCTTTTTAAAATAGCTCTGTTAACACATATTTTCAAAGGTGCCCCTGTTCTAAGCTACCCCCCTCTCCCCTATATTCTTGAGAGGCTACTCTCGAGTGTGGCGATAGTGGTTCTGCGCCTGTATTTAAAATCTCTTATATATTCTAAGCTATTCCTTTAAATTATATACTGTAAAGTGCAATTCTATGATCTGCAATAAATACAAAATGTATACTATGATTTAATTAAAATTCTAGTCGTGGCGTGGTCATAAGACTCCGAAAACGTGACACCTTGTGGATTCGAATCCTACTCGAGAAAATTAAATATTTAATATTTTCTTTTTCTCGCTCTGCTAATGATGCAAAGCGCAGCGTTGTGTTCCGCAACTCAACACCCAATGCTCTCAGAATGCGGAAGAAATTGGGTAACGTAAGTTTCTTAGCACTAGGTTCCAAAACAAGAATTTAATCGCATAAGGAATAATATTATGCGGGTCAAAATAATCCAATAAATAACCCTGCAAGTACATTTTGCAATATGATTTTTTACTGTGTGGTATTTAGAGATAATCATTATTTTACGCCATCACAGACTTTCTATATACCTAGGTCTTCTTTTGATATTCAATTCCATAGTCCCGTAGTTCCGTACATTATTTTGATCTATCTCGTAAGGCTTAGCAAGTGTTTGCATTGCGCAAAAATTAATTTTGTTCTATAATATGTCATTTTTTTATGGAAAATACACAGCAAACAAGGCTACGTACGGGTCACCTGACAGTAATTGATTATTATATATTATTATGATAGTGAAGCCAGTCGTGGCGCAGTAGTACAAAGTGTGACTGTAAAACCGACTGATTGTGGGTTCGATCCCCACTCGAAGAGATGAAATATTTATTCTATTTCTGCCACTCAACAAGCAATGCCTCCAGAATTCGGTATAAAGTGGGGAACGGAGTGTCTTAACACTAGGTTCCCTCTGCCTACCCTGCTGTGTGCGGGATACAGCGTGAAGCTGATTTATTATGATAGATGATAAATACTTTAAACCCATTAAAGTAATCATTATAAAATGTATAAGCTATCTTCATTTTTATAAAATTTACGTTAAAACAGATGAATGTAAGGTTTATTAATTTTGTTAGGTTCTACTGGTTACATATAGGCGTGGAGAGGTGTTTTTTTATATGGAAGACTCGTTATAGTTAGACTCAGATTTCCAATTAAACCCGTTACAACGACTATCTATTAAATATTTTCTATGCAACAAAATTATTTTTTTACAAATAAATATATAATAATACTTTATTTTATCTAAGAAGTTATTTAACTAAGAGGCCAGTCGTGGCGCAGGGGAACAAGCGTATCTCTGTAAACGCGACAGGTTGTAAGTTCGGTTCCCAGTCGAGGAAATTAAATAATGAATATTTTCATTTCTTCGCTTTGGTAAAGAGGCAAGGCTCCATTAAGTTCCGCGATTCAATGAGAAATGACTCCAGAATTCGGCGAAAAGTGTCGACTACGAAACCTGTCGAGAATTGTTGATGTCAGTTAGTTGGGCAAGTTACTGGGTATATCTGATAATTGACAATCAATTTAATATTAGGTGTTGGGAACATATAACTAGGGAACTATCTTTAGGCTATTATATTTATATTAAAAAAAAAGCTAAAATATCATTATTTTAATATATAACATTGTTACAATACTAAATTGGTTTGGGATAAAAAAAAATTATTGTGTGTTTTTGTATCTTGTGTGTACTTATAGTGTATGTATGTGTGTATGTAATATATATGTATATATCTTAATAAATATATATTTATTTGTTACTATTTTATTTATTTAATATAATTTTAGTATTACATAATTATGTAAATATTCCATTTAGTGCACCGCCCACTTTTACACAACTCCAACATCCAAAGGTTGCCTGGAAGAGATCGCTTTAAGCGATAAGGCCTCCTTATTGCATTTTTTTTATTATTTTTAAACTACTTATTTAGAAAACGAACCAGCGCCTCGGTTGGTCGGTTTCCAGGAGGCGCGGGTTCGTACCCCGCTACGTTAAAATTTTTATATGTTTTCTAAATAAGTATTTTTCTTTCCTAAAGTCTGTAATAATACTTTAAAAAATGTTTAAAAAAAATATTTTTAAGCTTTTTTTACATTGTTTTTTTTAAGGTCTATTAAACTATATTTATTATTATTATTATTATCTGCAAAATTATGATCACTGTATTGTTATAGATGCTAAATGTGCCTTACTTTGCATCTTGAAAGATCATTATGCAAAATATTTTCTTAATTTTACATAACATAAGCTTAATACTCGCATCTTAGATATTTTACTATGGAATCCACTGTGAGTGAGTCAATTTAGTTTAATCTTTATTATTATTATAAAGCTAAATAGTATGTTTGGTTGATCGCGGTAATCTTAAGAACTTCTGATTAGACTTGAAAATATATTTTATGTATTGGATGGTCCACATATAGAGGAGCGATACGGGTATTATGTTAATCGTTTCGTAGCCCAATGAACCTGCGATCAAAGTTACCTTGAGACCCTTAGAACGTATCATGTATCGGATACAACTCTACGTTATTTTTTATTAGCCGCAAATGAAAACTAAATTTAACATAAAATTACAAACCTAAATTTGAGAACAAAACTAATGTATTTAGGTTAAAGTTAATATTATTTGACCCCAATCTAATAAGGCCTGAGCCCAGGTTCAGTTATGCGCGAAGTGGCCGAACTCGTTGTTTATGTAATTATTGAGTAAATTGTATAACAGAGCGGGCAGACTAACGCAAGCGTCTAACCGGTTTCGTCGGGAAAGCCACGGACCATAGAATGTATTAAGAAACGCTTTCTTCTTTGTGTTGCAAAATGTTGAAGTCACATAGATATATATATATATATATATATATATATATATATATATATATATATATATATATANGAGAAGAAGATAAGAAAGTTGAAATTTGCTTAAATTTACATGAAGGTACGTTAACGATATAGGGGCACTAAGAAAAGTATTCTCAAAATTCCATCAAAAATAGAAAAAAAAGAAACGTCTCATTTTAGTTCTTTAAGCATATGCAAAGGGAGTTGTGGGCGAAAACAAGTTTATTCGGGAAGTTGTGGGTGAAAACAAGTTTATTTAAACTTGAACGGTTTCCAAAGAGGCGCGGGTTCATATTCCGCTGCGTTCAAATTTTTTATACGTTTTCTTAATAAGTAAATTTATTCTATGTTAATTTATATTTTTTATATTTTAAAACTTAATTAAGATCAACCAAAAACCAAAGGATTTGCTGAAATTTTTCTTATATTCATCAATGAAAACATAAACAACGAAGTTATTTAAAATATAATTACTAGCTAGGTACAGACCTGTAATTATGACAGACACTAGGGAGAGCTCGGGCGGATGCTTTATAAAAGAGTAGCGATCGTACCCTTGTCCGATGACCCTAGTTACCCCTACAAATTACCTACTGTACTACCGGATATTTATACACAATTCAAAGTAAATCAAATATAAAAATCTAAAGCTATCTTCGTACGAGAGAGAGAAAGAGAAAAAGAAAGTTCTGTCATTTAAACAGTCCTACTATAAAAGACTTTTCCTTTTTGATAACCAACAAAATGATTTTGTCCGTAATTGAATTAGGTCGCTATAAAGTGATATTATTCTACTTCGAAATTCTTAAATTTCACTACTCAATAGAAATGTTCTTCCTATATAAGAATATGTAAGCGGAAATTGGAGACAGATTCATAAATGCATAGCTCGACCATACGTCAGAACTTTAACATGCGAAAAGTGAGCCTTATCCGAACGATTTCCGAAAATAAAACCTTAAAAAATTTCAACTTTTAAATTTACTGCTTATGAATAATCCTTTTTATTTATATTTTTATATTTCTCATCTGGTAAAATAAGGCGAAAAGTAAACAACAGTGTCTATACACTATTCACTCCCTTTAAAGAAATAATTTAATTATTTTCATTCCCGCGGCGTTGAGTTACACCAGTCACCAAGCAAATGCGTAAGACGAAAGAAATGTCTTAACACTCGGTTCCCTCTGCCTGCTGTATATTGGATATGGTAGAAAAAATAAGGTAAAATAAAATATATCGTCTTAATAATAGCGGTCTTAACCTAATTACCAGAGCGAAGAAACGAAAATTTAATATTTCATTTCCCCTAGAGTGAATCGAACCCACAATCACCGCGATTACAGTCGCACGCTCGTGCCCTGCGCGACAGCGGCCTCTTTCTGTTTATTGTATAATATGAGAACTTCTATCATTTTATTAATTATTTTAACGGATTATATTTAAAATCTACGTTAACATATCGAACTTTCAAAACGGATTACAACGGATTTAAAAATATATGAAATATTTTTTAATGAAATACATATTTTAGCAATAGTCAATATTATATGATTAATTATAATATTCTATATTATATATATTTCGTTAAAGTAGATTACCTAAATATTACTCTTGACCGACTTCAAAAAGGAGGCGATTGTCAATTCGTTTCGTATATATTTTTATGTACGTACACCAATTACGCCGAGATTATTGAACTGATCAACGTGGTTTGTTTTTTTTTCGATGCGAAATAATTGCCATTTGGTCTCATAAAAGTTTCATTTAGTTTGGCCCAGCAGTTTTTATTTTATGAGCATCTTTGTTTACTTGGACGATGCAATTTTCACATTATTTTGTATATTTTATACATTTACTTACAGAGTTTTTAATTGATTCACGTGATTCTTATTTTGTACGATGGGAACTTCTTGTCATTCCGTCCTCTAAAATTTTAATTGACTTTAATATTTAATTTTTACGATACATTGTGTACGGCTTTTTTTAGATGTTTTCGTTTAGGTTGATGTCATTTATTAATTGTGCCCCTGACAAGTAGATCTTAGGCTGTTTGTCTGTATATTTGATATTACCTTTCGTAGCTACCCACAACAACTTTTAACATAGCCTTAAGTAGGTTTACATTATTTTTTTTTAAATTATCTATTTCCGTAAGTTAGAGGCAAATGGCAGAGTCGATGAGCTGCTTCGCTAACACTAACTGGTCTTTGTCTTAAGATGGAGATTGAAAACTACAAATAAGAATATAAGAATTTTAAGCTGTTTATAATATTTAATTTTATTTTCTGTCTGTGCAAAAGTCTTGGCACCGACTTCAAACCTATCAGTAGCACATACTGATAATATTTCAATACAATACTATTATATTGTATTGACGTTAAAGGTAGTTAAGTTTGTTTAAGAAATATTCTAAATTAAATCTTTATTCAGTTATTTTATTTATTGGAGTAGAAGATTATGAATGGACTTATTTAATTTTATGTTTAGATTATTTTATGTAGTTGTAACTTGATTTAATAAAATATGTAATTAAATACATGCGACTATGTTACTTCTCGATGTATATTCTCATCATTAAATCTAATAAGTATAAAAGATAATCATGGCTTAATACTTCCTGTTACTTGAAATTTTCATTCATTATTAAAATAAACAAAATAAAATCAGCTTCACGTTGTATTCCGCATATAGCACGCAGAAGGAACATGATGTTATGGACATTTCGTTCCCCACTTGCACCCGGTTTTTTTCGAGGCATTGCGGGTTGAGTGTCAGAACTTAACGCCACGCTTTTGTCTTGGTGCCAGGGCGCAGAAATGAGAATATTGACAAATAATATAAATAATTCCTTCCCCCGAGTGGGGATTGAACCCACAACCATTGCGATACATTTACACCTTGTGCACCTGGGCCGCAACGGCCTCTTCATTGTTATGAAATTCGATATATATATATATATATATATATATATATATATATATATATATATATANATTACTCTTTATAAACTGGAGGAGTTTTGATGAAATTACCTATTATAAAAACGTTCAAAAATAAACATGTTCTGACATCAATCATACAAGTATTACCTTTTGTAACAACACTCATATCACTTCCGCCTAATTTTCGAGACATTGCTGGTGGAGTGGCGGAGCTCAACGCCGCGCATTTGCATCATTATCAAAGCAAGAAAATGAAAATAATTCATTTTACTGAGTGATAATCACCCTACCCCACAGCTGCCCCGAGTGTATGGCAATTAATTTAATTCAGAAATCAAAAAATCAGATAAAAGCTTTTACTATGTCGGTCATATATATATACACATCAAAATTAATGGTAGAATTACTTTTTTTTCTTACATATAAATATATTTAATATTTTTTTTTCTTACATATAAACGCGACCGTAGCATTTGGCGCTCCGTTCTCTCTGACTACTTCGCTAGGGGTAAAGCGTGAAGCTAAGTTAAGTTATAAATTATAAATACGATAAAATTACAACAGAGTGTCTGATTGTAAGCGCTACAGTTGTAGGTTGGATTCCCAATCGGGAAAATGAAATATTTAATATTTTCATTTTATCTTTATTCAGTTATTGTCTTAACACTAGGTTCCCTTTGCCTACCCTGCTGTGTGCGGGATACAGCGTGAAGCTGATTTAATTTCATTTTATCACTAGTAAAAACAACACAACATGCGGCACTAAAAATCGCAAAGTCTCAAAAATTTTATGAAGAGTAAGGATCTAAGTCCTTTATTACGTTTCCTTTGTCTTCCTTGTTATTTCCGCAGATAGTTTTACCCAGATTTTCAGAAAACATAGGTTTAAGAACCAGCGCGATAAACTTTTGATTACAAGAACCGCACTCAAATCGCCTCATTAATTTAAGAGCTACGGTGCCACAAACAGACATGCAGACAGACAGATACGTCAAACTTATACCACCATACATTTTGCGCCAGGGGTTAAAAAAATATACAAATCTATTTTGTTGAAGGTCTTGGCTCACTTAGAATTTTTTTTTGTTGCCGTAAAGTTTGCACACGCTTTCGAATGCAACAACAACAATTCGATACTTTCATAGTAAGTACCTGATGTCCTTAGCAGGTAGACCAGGAGAGCCAGTAAATTTTACCAGTCCTATGTTTTTTTACATTCCCGTTATATCCCGCACACAGCCGGGTGGGCAGGGAGAAACTAGTGTTAAGACACTCATTTCCTTACTTTCTGCCGAATTCTGGAGGCATTGTTTGCTAAGGGGCGGAACTCAACGCCGCGCTTTTCTTCGACACCAGAGCGAAGAAGAATAAATATTTCATATCTTCGAGAGGGGATCGAACCCACAACCGGTCGTTTACAGGCACACTGCACCCCTGCGCCACGACCGCCCTCGTAGATATGACTAATGTAGATATTAAAATATTATGAACAGAAAGATGCATAACATGGCTTTTGTAATTTAGATAGTTGTACAATATTAGTAGTATGAGGCAATCGTATCGATTCTCGATTCCCACTCAGTGGAATGAACTATTTATTTATTATTCCTCCGGCTTTCCCCGAGCAAAGCGCGGCGTTAAATTGCGCGACGTATCATATAATATCTCGAATTTGGATGGAAAGCGGAAAACGAAATGTCTTACTCTATGTCATATCTCTATTCGGGAAAACGCGTGAAACTGCAAACGTCTTTTATCCGTTCCGTACTTTAAAAGGAAATAATGCAACCCTTATAGGATAATTTTGTTGTCCACCTGTCCATCTATACCTTTTTATTATATTGCGTGGAGATATCAAGCTGAAATTAATATTAAATATCCAGGTCTGCGGGTCCCTTGGGGCACAGAAATAACCAAACTGCGAAGTCAACGCAATTAAAAGATACGAGCAATTATGCATCCTTGTAGTTAATTTCATACAAATGGATAACAAACTTATATTTATTTTAAACATTTTTAAAGTGTTAATCCACACTTAGAAAAGAAAAATACTTATTTAGAAAACGTAAAAATGGTCGGTATCCAGGAGGCGCGGGTTCGAGTCCCGCTACGTTCAAATTTTTATACGTTTTCTAAATAAGTATTAAATTTATATTTATCAACATTTAAATTATGTTTACCGTTGATCTACAATTCTGAAATAGGTACGGAACCCTCGGTCGACGTCTCCGACTCTTCCTTGACCGGGTTTTTATTATAATATTAAATGCTGTCGCCACACGCTACGACATATTAACACACATATATTTTTTATAAATTTGTGAATAAATAATTTATCAGAACGTACTACATATATTATATCGTGTGTATTCGTGCGATCACTTGTCGGTCCGTTGCATTTAGATAAATTAATCGTTGGTTATATTGTTACCGCAATTCGCATGAAATCCATTTTGTTCATCGATATTGATTCATTTAAAATTATTTACAGTTTTTTTAATATAATCTTTTAAACAAATATACAGAGTGAAGAATTATATATACTTTTTCCATAAGAAAAGATAAATAATAAATAAAAATAAAACACATATCGATATAAATATGATTATAAAAGTATATATAACGTCAATCAGTCCGTGAGGCCAGTTGTGGCGCAGCGGTACGAGGTGTGACTGTAAAACCGACTGGTTGTGGACTCGATCCTCACTCGAAGAGATGAAATATTTACTTAAATTTATGTTTCCACTTCTTCGCTCTGGTGTAGAGGCAAAGCGCGGCGTTGAGTTCTGCCACTTAACACGCAATGCCTCCAGAATTCGGCAGAAAGTGGGGAACGGAGTGTCTTACATTAGGTTCCCTGTCTACCCTGTTGTGTGCGGGATAAAGTGTGAAGCTGATTTTATATATAACAATATTTCTGTTATTAATTTAGCCAACTTATTTGGAATAATCTAATACTACATGATACTGTAACTGACAAATTAAAATCGCTCATAAAATAAACAAAAAAAGTCTAATAAAGAGAAATTAGTTCGCATTGCATTTGTAAACATAATAAAAATAACGATAAATACATATAAATACGAAACATAATAAACATTCACAACAACATTATATAAAGAAACAATAATAATACAACAAAATTACCTTAAAGAACAAGCTTTCACTCGGTATCTATACGTAACACCGGTACCGCTATCTTCAATGGAATGGTCGATTTGGCAAAAAATATAATGCACTTGATGTTTCCCCTACAAAGACAAACGAGGACTGGCTCGAAACCTCTTACAGACGATGAAGCTATAAAGGTGGGGACAGTTTGTAGGTATGACTGATTTAGCAGATGAAATTTTGGTTCGTATGACTAATGGTATTGCAAATTACTGTTGATATATTAATGTTGGTATTTAGTGATTTTTTTTTATAATATTATAGTAAAATATTGAAAGTATGTGAAAGTTTTTATTATGGATGTTTAATGTTTATTTGGTAAAATACTGTTTTTTTTTTCTGTATACTTGACGCTGTATCCCGCGTGTAACAAACAGGGTAAACAGAGGAAACCTAGTGTTAAAATACTCTACTCTCCTCTTGCCGCCAAATTCTGACATTGCATAATTAAGAAAAAACAAAAAAGAAATGAAATAAATATTTGATACTAATGAAATTTTTATCATTTTTTTTTCATCTGTCAGTTATTATATATACGAATATATCCTAACAAACGGCTTAATCTTAACATGTTATTCAGTATCAATTATTATTATATTATTTTAAAATATTAGACAAGTATAATTTTATAATAGTAATAACAATCTCAAAAATTAAACAAAATTCAAAATAAAAAAAATAATAATAACTAAATAAATACCCACTCTTCAAAATCTAAACTGAAAATATAATGTAATTTTCTTAAAGTTAGAAACATTTCTTGCAATAGTAATTTAATTTAGCCTTAATATCATAGAATTCATAAGCCCAATTTCAACAAATTATGTACTGCAACCAATCTTGATACTAATTCTTATTTTACTACAAAAAGTTTGCACACGCGTTCGAATCCAACAACAACAATATTATTCTTTCATAGTAAGTACCTGATGTCCTTAGCGGGTAGACCAGGAGAGCCAGAAAATTTTACCTAGCGTATTTTTTTTTAGCTTGCCGTTACATCCCGCACACAACAGGGTAGTAGGTTGTGGGAACCTAGCGTATAATTTATTCTTTTTTACTATTTGTAGTTGATATTTTATTTTGATATCTGAACTTTGAACGTATATCCTACATATGGCCATATCTATCTACAACAAATTATGCACTGAAACCAATCTTGATACTAATTCTTATCTTACAAGAAACTACGCAATCATCACAACTTTATTGGCTTCGAACACCCTTTTTTTACTACAGCTAATAAGAAAGAGTCAAACGAGTCATCTTGCAATTTTCTAGATTTTTTTTTAGTCTTTTTGTTAATAACAGTTTGTGGTTCTTTAGCATTACTCTCTTCAATGATTTTCTTTTCTGGAGTATCAGTATACTCATATATACAATGACGATGAGCAGTTTTTTCAAGGCCTATTCACACAGTTCTTTCTATAAAATAGTATAACCTGGAGGACAACACAAACACAATCTATATTAGTTTACTACAAAATAGCAAAAAAAAAAAACAACTAAAATAAAGTAAAATACTTACTTTTTGGTGTTAAAAAATTACTCGACGTACCAGCGTCCAATGGTTTCGGCGCAGTGTCACACGTTTGTGGGCAACATGAAATCAAAATGACCACTTAAATATTTTTTAAGAACCAGATTCGTTCCTAAACTACCAAAATAATGCAAGTAGCTCTTTCAAAACTTGGCCTTCATGCCACTTCTCTCCTACACATTTATGTATTGCCAAATTTTTGGCTACATTACGTGTTAAGTGGCGGAACTTAACGCCGTCATGAGCTTATATACAAAATGATAGTTTGTTTTACAAAGAAGGATAAGTATTATTCATGTTTTTTATTGCATGATATACTTTATCTTTACTTTTTTTTGTTCTGTAATGCGTTAAGCGAGCACTCATTAAATTGCTGTTGAGTGCTTAATAACGAGTTATTAGCACTCAATCTACTCAAGTTAATTTTTATAAAAAAAAAGTATATTTTTTAGTATTCTTCCATTTTGAAAATAAAAATATTTTTTTTACCATCTGATGGATCTTTGGGGTAAAATGGTGTATTTGTAGCAAGAAATGAAGAACGGAGCAATATGTAATTAATTCTCTCTCGTACTAGGCCATAGCAGCGCAGCGGTATAGAGTCTGACTGCAAAAATGACAGTAAATTCAAATTTAAATCCAAATAATTTTATTCAAAATAAGAAGTTACATGCTTGATTTTTTGAACGTCAAATAATTTACCACCAGTTCACTAAAGTTAATTCCTCAGACCTGAGAAGAACCGGCGCAAGAAACTCAGCGGGACCTATTTTTTTTAAATCAATTTTAAGCAAATATTATACATATTTAATTATCTGTGACAATGATACCTTTGAAAGAGACTGGAGCGAGCATTTCATTCCCAAGGTGTGTTATCATTTACAAAATCATTAATTTGGTAATAACCTTTAACACACAAACGTCTTTTCACAATTTTTTTAAATCGTGATATAGAAAATTCTCTGACGTTTTCTGGAATCCTATTGTAAAAGCGTACACATAAAAGAATTACGGATTCGATGCAACCGAGTTACACGTGCACCAAGGTTATGCCTATTTCTAGTGTTAATATTATGAAAATCATCAATTTTGGTAAAATTATTTATGTTTTTCATACATAACATTTTCAAAAATATATTGAGATGCAACTGTCAATATATTAATTTCTTTAAACTTTTGCCTTAAGGAGTCTTTAGGGCCTAAGTTATAGATTGCACGAAAAGCTCGCTTCTGCAGGACAAATATCGGTTAAATACCGGCTGCATTACCCCAAAGTAAAATCCCATAGGACATAATACTATGGAAGTAACTGAAGTAAACAAGTCGAGCCGTTTCTACGTCAGTTAGTGATCTAATTTTTTTGACCGCGAANTATATATATATATATATATATATATATATATATATATATATATATATATATATATATATATATATATATATATATATATATATATATATATATATATATATATATATATATATATATATATATATATATATATATATATATATATATATATATATATATATATATATATATATATATATATATATATATATATATATATATATATATATATATATATATATATATATATATATATATATATATATATATATATATATATATATATATATATATATATATATATATATATATATATATATATATATATATATATATATATATATATATATATATATATATATATATATATATATATATATATATATATATATATATATATATATATATATATATATATATATATATATATATATATATATATATATATATATATATATATATATATATATATATATATATATATATATATATATATATATATATATATATATATATATATATATATATATATATATATATATATATATATATATATATATATATATATATATATATATATATATATATATATATATATATATATATATATATATATATATATATATATATATATATATATATATATATATATATATATATATATATATATATATATATATATATATATATATATATATATATATATATATATATATATATATATATATATATATATATATATATATATATATATATATATATATATATATATATATATATATATATATATATATATATATATATATATATATATATATATATATATATATATATATATATATATATATATATATATATATATATATATATATATATATATATATATATATATATATATATATATATATATATATATATATATATATATATATATATATATATATATATATATATATATATATATATATATATATATATATATATATATATATATATATATATATATATATATATATATATATATATATATATATATATATATATATATATATATATATATATATATATATATATATATATATATATATATATATATATATATATATATATATATATATATATATATATATATATATATATATATATATATATATATATATATATATATATATATATATATATATATATATATATATATATATATATATATATATATATATATATATATATATATATATATATATATATATATATATATATATATATATATATATATATATATATATATATATATATATATATATATATATATATATATATATATATATATATATATATATATATATATATATATATATATATATATATATATATATATATATATATATATATATATATATATATATATATATATATATATATATATATATATATATATATATATATATATATATATATATATATATATATATCTGAATTATATAAATATGCAAAATATTCCGCCTTTTTTCTTTTTGATTATCATCTGCAAAATATTCAATATTTATACATCCAGTCCACTCAAAGACGTCCTCCGTCTCGAAAAGGCTATACGTTAGATAACAAAAAGTAACTTATAGTATTTCGATTAAGATCGCAGAAATATCAAATTACATTTATATACTTAAAAGTCCTTCTAATTGAATTTTATTTAAAAGTTGATAAGCTCTTAAATGAAATGCTGTAAAATTGGGATTAAATGTAGATTAATATAAAATGAGAGACGACAGATATAGATATGTACATACATACAGTAGTACCAGCTTCACGCTGTATCCCGCACACAGGAGGGTAGGCAGAGGGTACCTTCTGTTAAGACACTCCGTTCCCCACTTTCTGCCGAATTCTGGAGGTATTGCGTGCTGAGTGGCAGAACTCAACGCCGCACTTAACCTCGACACCAGAGCGAAGAAATGGAAATATAAATTTAAGTAAATATTTCATCTCCTCGAGTGGGGATCGAACCCACAACCAGTCGGTTTTGCACTCACACCTCGTGCCACTGCGCCACGACTGGCCTCAGTACAGTAGTACCGATTTAACATTATAGAAGTACTAACTAAGCTTTATTGCTCCCTGGTTGTAAGTTTTTCTGTTTGTATATTATGTTCATATAAAGCGATTATAACATTTTTGTACGCCAAACAGTATGCAAATTTGTTCCACCGTTTTTATTAACAAACTTACACTTCTTCTTCTTCTTCTTTAAACATACACTTCTTCCACATTTACGGTATGTAAGTAGGTATAATCTAAGAAATGTTAACATTTTTAGATATAACAACATAAACATATATTTTTATTAATTATTGTTTTTTACTTTTATGTTATATCCCGCACAAAGCATGGTAGGCAGAGGGAACGTGGGAACCTAGTGTTAACACACTCCGTTTCCATTAAAACACTTTCAAAAAATTCATATCCTCGAGTGGGAATCGAACTGCGCCACGACGAACTCTCCACACCATATTTTTACATAAATAACTATAATATAATTTAATATAGAAAAGGCACTAACCTGTGTTTCATTTACCTGCGTTAGTGCCTCTATCAATCATAGCCAAACTAGTCAAAATCAAGTGGATTTGCTAATACAGCACAATAAGCTAGATTTGTTTTATAAGATAAATAAAAAAAATAAGCAAATCAGCTACGCGCTGCACACGGCAGGGTGGGCAGAGGTAATCTAGTTTTAATACACTTCGTTATCCACTTTCTGCCGAATTTTTAGAGGCTTTGCGTGTTGAGTGACGAAATTCGATGCCCGGCTTTTGCTTCGGTGCCAGAGTAAAGAAATAATAATTCATTCCCTCGAGGGGGGATAGAACTCACAACCGTCACGTTACAGTCACACCCTGTGCAACTGTGCCACGGTGACCTATTTTATTTATTTATATACATAAAAGAAGGAAAAACAGCTTTTTAATAAATATTTTGCCTTTGTATTATTCTCCAGAAACTAAACACAAATACATATATATAAATTAGGCAAATTTCATTAAATTAATACTTGTGAGATATTGGCACCTCAAGAGGCATAAGTTGTGTTTAATGTAGAGCTTAGTTAGTTATGTTTCAAAACAATATAATACAAAAACAAACAGCTCTTCACTCTTTTTTTAAACATTTTTAAAGTGTTATTCCACACTTAGAAAAGACAAATACTTATTTAGAAAACGTATAAAAATTTAAACGTAGCGGGACTCGAAGCCGCGCCTCCTGGAAACCCGGTTGGTTACCAGGAGGCGCGGGTTCGAGTCCCGCTACATTCAAATTTTTATACGTTTTCTAAATAAGTAGCCCTTCACTCTTCTACCATACTTGGCAAGTTACTGGTACACGCTGTGTTTGTGAACTATAAACCAAAGACACAAAAATCTAAAATCCGATACAAACACAAATTTTACATATATCAACACCAGGTACGCGACGTACACCACATGCAGTAGTCACAAATAATATTTTTTCTGTTTTACGTACTCTAAGTAAATCCATAATTTTGTGTATATTGATGGATTGGTGAATAGACTACTACTCTTGGCTATCGCTCTATTAGTGAACTGGTGGTATATTATTTGATTTTCAAAAAATTAAGCATGTACGTTCTTATTTTGAATAAAATTATTTGACATTTGATTTTGATATTAGATCTAAACTTACGACGAAGGGAAAGGTGGAAACAGAAGTATGCAAATATTATCTGTGTCAATCAAAGATTTCCCATCACTCTAGAATTTTTACCTAAAAAAAAATTAAGAAAAACATCAACAAATGAAGATCAGTTGAAAGCTAAAAAAAATATAAATGTTTTTATATTACATTTGCTTAATTTTAGTTAGAAAAATAACTGATAATAAACACGCTGTATACATTTAATACTAAAATATCGTATCACGGTTTCACTAAACCACCTGAAAAATAAGCTTATACTATTGCATATAAAGATATTTTACTCCTATGTTATATAAGTCCCTTTTCTCATCTCACTAGCAATTCTTATAACGCCTGTTGCATTATTAATAGCAAAATCACAAGATCGATATTTGTCATTTAAAATCATTATAAAATATAACATATACCTAATATATATATATATATATATATATATATATATATATATATATATATATATATATATATATATGTGTGTATATATATATGTATATATATACATAACTATTTTTAAGATTTTAAGATATGATTTGTAACAGTATGCTTCATAGAATTTATTATTTTCCACTCAAGAAAGCCCTTTGTAAATTATTTTGCTTCCGTAAATTATATAATATTTAATATGGCGTTTGAATTAACTTTGTATTAGGTTTAACAAAGAAAATGTCATCTCTAAACAGGTCTAATAAAATTGCACTCTTGTAATTGTATAGTGTAGTAAAATTGCGTTGGCTTATGAAATATATACTATATAAACTTCTGAATAGTTAAAACAATCAGCTTCACGCTCACAGCAGGGTAGTCAGAGGGAACCTAGTGTTAAGACACTCCGTTCTCCACTTTCTGCCGAATTCTGGAGGCATTGCGTGTTGAGTGGCAGAACTCAACGCCGCGCTTGTCCTCGTCACCAGAGCGAATAAATACAAATATAAATTTAAGTAAATATTTCATCTCCTCAAGTGGGGATCGCACAAACAACCAGTCGGTTTTACAGTCACACTTCGTGCCAGTAAATAAAATATCGTTTATAGAATTAATAAAATAAAAAAAAAGGTATTAAACGCTCGGAGCACCTATTCATTCCCTAGAACACGTATTATGACGACTCGATGCCTACAAACATATCGAACCACAAGTCCTGATTGCTGGTTTCAATCAATATCAGCACACGGTAATCATTCTAAGCTCTCAGAACGCCCACGTCCATAAAGCTTATACATACTTCCATATAAAATCCTTTTAATATCTGATCCATTTCCTATCTCCAGTACTCAAAGAGGATTAGTGGAGAGACGGAAAGTAAAAATTATATGAAATCTTGATGAACTTTTAACGAGGCTATTGTAAGTATGGTGGAAATTCAATTTGAAATTATTTAGTTTGCACAAAACGTTTGAAACAAAATCATTTCCGATTTTGAATATTTGATTTTTGAAGAACTTTATTATTTTTTTAATAATGCATGCATTTATATAATTAAATGAAAATTGAAAAGAAATCATAATTATTCTGAACTTTAACTATAATTGACATTCTTTTTTTATAAAAGCTGCAATTCCGCAAATGTCTGTGTCAATTCACTCAATTCAACTATCGAGTAATGTCAGACAGTCTGACATTACTCGATACTTGACGAGATGTTTTTATATATTAAAAATTATTTAGGTAGTACATTTTTTTAGTTCGTGAGTTGTCCTTATTGGGATAGCCAGAGAAAACGGAGTGCCAAACGCTACAGCTTATCCTAATTATTTTCGCCTCGTCTACAATCATTGAACTTTTCCATACATGGACATGCCTTCCGGGTGTCCTCATGCTTTATGTGACCTTTCTCCAATATCATAGGTACTGTCATGACAACCAATTGAAGTCTTTTACCACTTTTGCTTCATAAATGTTTTTGTCATTCTTTCATCATTAATTCCCTCGATGTGCCCATACCACCAAGCTTATTCATTCTCACTGTGACATCTACAATATGAAATATATCTCTATTAAATATAAAAAATAACAATAACAACGCAAAAAACATAGTTAAATGAAATCAAATTAATAACCTAACCACAAAATAGCCTATAAAAAAAAGAAAAAAAAAAGAAAATAACAAAAAGAAAATAAAAAAAATGAAAAAAAAAAAGAAAAAATGAATGAATGCTGTAGAAAAAATCTCATCTTCAAACTGACATTCAAAGGGGATAGCAATAATAACAAATAATCCTCGAAATCTATTAAGTCTTCATTTCAATATGGACGCTTCTCTGTATTCGGACTACGTACTTTTAATACAAAGTTCTGAGTAAAGCGGGTTCTTCACTATCACTCAATATTTTATGCTTAATAGGATTTTTATAATCCTTCGTGTTTACTAATTTACTAATAAAAAGGATTTTTGTTTTAGCGAAAAAGAAATAAGGATTTATATGAACTTTAGCATAATAATTATTTTATTTTTTAACATCTATTATAATAAGGTAGACTTGTATTTATTTAAAAAAACGAAATTGATGCTGTTATAATACTAGTATCGTTAGGAAACTTGGCATACGTAGCTTAGGTGACAATGTCAGAATAAACACAAAATGCCCCGAGAATTTAGCGAAACGTGGGAATCACGTTTCGCTAAATTGTAAGTATATCAATGGTAACTGAGTCTTTTAAAAATAGGTTCCCAGGTTCCCTTTGCCTTTTTTGCTATGTTCAAGATACAGTGGGATTTCAAACCTTAACGTGAGATACTAACTAATACGAATAATAAAAGTGTAACTCACAAAGCTAAATAAAATGAACACTATAATATTAAATCTACTAATTCAGGTACAATTTTATCCCCATTAGTTTGTTGTGCATTCGCTTTGATATAATATTATACAAATGAATACCTGGCTGTTAGTTCACAAGCTGTGCTGGTTATATTGTTAGTGCTTTTAATTCTGTCTCAATTTAAAAGGTTTCTGAGTTAAAATAAATCAAATCAAATCAGCTTTACGCTGTATCCCGCACACAGCAGGGTAGGCAGAGGGAATCTAGTGTTAAGACACTCCGTTCCCCATTTTCTGCCGAATTCTGGAGGCATTGCGTGTAGAGTGGCAGAACTCAACGCCATGGTTAGCGTCGACACCAGAGCGAAGAAATGGAAATATAAATTTAAGTTACAATTTCCTCTCCTCGAGTGGGGATCGAACCCACAACCAGTCGGTTTTACAATCACACTTAGTGCCGCTGCGCCACGACTGACCTTTCGAAGTGTTTCTAAGTTCAAATGATTAATTTAGTAAAATATGTTAGCAACACATCTGTCTCCATTATTAAATTATAGTTGATAAAAAATCTGCTTCACGCTTTATCTTGCACAGAGTAGGGTGAGCAGAGGGGTCCGCCGAATGGAGGCATTGCGTGTTGAATGGTGGAACTCAACGCCGCTCTTTGTCTCGACACCAGAGCAAAGAAATCTAAATAGAAAAATATAAATTTAAATAAATATTTTATTTCTTGGAGTGGGGATCGAACCCACAACCAGTCGCCTGCGCTGGCCTCTAGTTGCTGCCCTGTAGTTGTTGAAACGAACGATAAAAACAGAATAAAAAGTTCTATTTAAAAAGTTAAAATGAAACACCACGTTTTACAGAAGCGACGACGATCTTCGTTTCTTATCTTAAAGATATAGTGACATTGAATCACCTTTTAATTGCTTTTAAAACAATTTTTTATAAGTTGTCAACGAGGAGTTTCAACGTTTAAAACTATTTGCTGTTCAACTTTTTGCATCCGTCTTAACATTATTAAGGAATTTTCAATTTAAATTTCACTTTATCTTTGTAAGTTTCCCGTCTGGTACATTTTCGCCAGCTTTGCTTCACCAGGGTGATAAAAGCTTTAAAGCTTTTTTGAGTGTCGCATCACTCAACTTGACACGAAGCCTAGAGGATGATTTCAAAGAGTAAACGTCGAACCGAATGTACTCGTATAACATGTTAAAAATTGAAAAATGTCGTAAACATCAAGTTAACTTAACTTAAAGTTACGTATATTAATATATAGGGTATATTATATTTTAATGTACGTTTAAAAAAGACAATCTGGGATTTACTTTTAAATTTCGGCTACATAAAAGCTGTCATTTCAAAATAAGCTTGTATTTTTTATTAATTTTTTTAGTGACAAATAAAGTAACATAAAATGTATTTTATATTCCTGAAATTTAAATTTTAGCTTTTGTGTAAAAAAATAATAATTTTAATTTTAAATATACACTATCGTGCACACACTATTATGTATATTTAAAAGCAATTTAAATTTATGATTTATTTGACATACTATCGTTAATACATTGTATTTTTATTGTTCAAGATTTTGAAATAAAAATTCCTAGAAGTAGACAAAAGTTAAAACCAAAAAAAAAAATTGTCTCATCAAGCAGTTTTTTCGTTAGAAAAGTAATATGTTTTATGTACTTTTTAAAATAATAAAAAAAATATTCGATGTTATATTTATGGATAAAGAGAAATTTATGTACTCTCTGTACATAAATTTCTAATGTTTTATTCACATTGCTAATCAAAATAAATTTAACTATACTTCAATTATGTAAATCTGTTCAGCGGTTCTGGAGATGTAAAGTAGCAAAAAATATTACATACAAGAAGCGCGAAAAACATATCCTTTCCTTTATAGTTCCTTTATAGTTTCCATTGTTTAGACGGAAAAAGTGAAATGATTTCTTGTACCAAATACAAACATGTTTGCTATGTATAACTCAATACAAAGTACAATGCTTCACAATTAAAGTAAAAATAAAATAAATCAGCTTTACGCTGTACCCCGCACACAGCAGGGTAGGCAGAGGGAACCTAGTGTTAAGACACTCCGTTCCCCACTTTCTGCCGCATTCTGGGGGCATTGCGTATTGAGTGGCAGAACTCAACATCGCGCTTTGCCTCGACACCAGAGCGAAGAAATGAAAATATAAATTAAAGTCTTGTATGATATATATTTTTCACTAGCGGCTCATCCGCGGCTTCGCCCGCATACAACTTATAATACTTTTATTTTGCTGCATTTGCCAACAAAGATTGATACATTCAATCATGAACACTACATCGCTGTATGATAAGACGTCATCGGCGGCAAAGGCGCTCCTCGCGACACTCGAGCCTAGGCTTGGGGCCGTAAAAAGGTCGTTGATTTAATTTTACATTTTCTTGAAAAGTATACGTCCAAATTACATGTCTTCATTAAATTTCCTTGATGATGAAAAAACTTTCGCTCATAAGTTAAATATATATGTGAAATAAAAATCGATAAAATATCACCTTACAATTTACAATTATTTTTTGTCATAAAATGCCTCATTGTGGCTTGTTTATAAGAGATAGATATACCGTATCGCGGACTTTTTTTTTGAACTAATAAAACAGAACATTTCTTTCATACAACGTACTGACATATAGTTAAATATTTCTGCAACGCACGCGCTTAAAGCAATTCGATGGCGTTTCTTATTATTGTTATTTCGTTATTTAAGGCTAAGACTTACACCGTAATGTTATATAGCCTAACTAATTAACCTAACTACTAAAGAATGCAGTTTTAATACAAAATAAAAAGAAAGTAAATCGGACCACTATTGGCTCTATATCCAGAGATCTTAGCGGTTAAACAAACAAACACACTCTTCCGCTTTATTATATTAGTATAGATTCGCAAACCTGGCATATTAAATAGCTCATAATTTGCATTAAATTATTTAAAATATTTCACAAATCACACACATTTTGCAAATCTGTTTTGGCTTGGCTTGATAATATCCTATATTTGAAAAATAATATGCCTACTAGCTTAAGCTTAAACTCTGTACGTAATATTTTTTTTAGTTGTTTTATGTCTCGTACTCAATTTGTTGCTTATCTTTTTTTTATGATTTATTAGTGGGCACGCGCAGCTTCGCCCGTGTATCCTTAGGGGTGAATTCTAAAAAAACCACGAAACACGTGTTCAATAAAATATTTTTAACAGTATGAATTAAATTTTTATAAAAATCGGTGGCGATTTAAAGAATTTTCTGTGATGAAATCAAAAACCGCGTGTAATGTTATAGAGAGACAATCTCGCAAAAAATAAGAAAACGCAAAAAGAAGAATATTTGTAAAATAAAACATTACTGTTGAGAGTTCAGTATCTCAGTCAGTTCAGTCATCAGTATATGAGAAAAAATATTTTTTCTCAAATAAAAATATGTGCAAAATAACGCCCGCAAATTTATTCCCCGCATAATCAAACCTATAACAAAAGGGCTATATCTTGTTGACCTACGGCTATGGAATTTGCCAAAAAGTACCTACTGATAAATAGGTACATATTTACAGTATATATAAAAATGAAAATATGGATATTTATATTTATACTAGCGACCCGATCGCGGCTTCGCCCGCTTAAACTATTGAATTATTTACTTAGTACACTGAATTACGTTGCTGTTTTAATATATAATATATATTTGTAGAACAAATGTGAAAACGAAAGTATACTTACTATAAAATCATAAATCATCTGTGCCTCTTCATGAAAAATATATTGGTGCCTCTGGTGCCTCTACGTGGAAAATATATTGAAAAATTGTTTTTGGTGGCATTTAACAATCTTATAGTACTTGGTTGGTTTGTCTGTAGGCTTGTTCCCGCTAATCTTAAAAACATCCTTCACCGATTCATATTTAACCGACCTAATTTTTATTTCTTTTATATATTTTATGTGGGGAATCGACTTCTCTATCCTTTTATTATATATAAGGAAATTACGGAAATGTAATATTACAAAGTTATATTTGTAATACATTTCATGTAAAATGAGTGGTACAGAACCACCGTTCGATTTTTTTAGATTATATTTACAGAATATAGCAACAAGAACTCCATTAATCTTAGCAATTTCGTATTGTATGCAAAGTACTGATCAAATTGTATAAAGTAGATGTTTGCAACGCATTTTGCAATCCTTTTAAGGTCATGCTCAATTTTGCCACTATTGTTTTTCGTATTGGTCTCGGCGGCACATACATATGTATTATACGTTTAAATTATGTAATTTATGGTTTGAACAAATGTCATTATAATATACATACCCTAAAATATTTTGAAAATCATCAAAACGAAAAAAAATAATCAATAAGTCAATGAAGATCAATCAAAATTTAAAATATTTTTTTGTTTCTAAAAGGAAATGAACAAGACATTTACATTTGCACACATATTTACAAGGTTGGTTAAAAATTCTCGTCTTTTCAATTTTTGTTTCCTTCGATCTAATATTATTGCGGTCTGGTATATTATAACACGTTTAAAATGAATACCTGAGTAGCACAGGATATTGGCTTATTGCCTCACGACTAATAACCTGTGGCGTGGGTGGCGTGACACTCCACGCCTCGAAGAATATCTCCCTCTTTTATTCCAATTATTTTCTTATGCCAAAGAACTTATCTGGACTTTTAATATCTCCGTACTTTGAACTGTATCAGCAATAGGTAATATTATGTTTTTCACTTTGTGGAGCGACGTCTGCTAAAAAATACATAAAATGCTTTAAATTATTCCAAAACATAGATTTTATATTTCTATCTACCCGTCTATCAAGAATCCACGTAGAAAAGGCCTCAGGCTGAATTAGTATAAAATATTAAAATAATTTGCAACATAGTATTATAAATATATGTCTGGGAAGTATGTTCAGTAGAGATGGAAGATACGAGATGGATGTGGAAAGACGTTTTGCTGCCGGTAACAGGAACGGAGCCTTAGCTGCATTGATGAGACGGCGAAACCTCAGCACAGCTGCGCGTTTGGCCGTACACAATGCAGTGTTGGTACCGACGCTGTTATACGGCAGCGAAGCGTGGGTATTACTGAAGAAGAATGAAAAAAAGATGAATACCGTGGAGATGCGATCTCTTCGTAGGATATGCGGAGTCATCTTATCTGATCGAATCTGCAATGAAAAGATACATAGAATGGCAGCTCAGCTGGTTTGGGTACGTCGAACGAATGAATGATGAAAGAATGACAAAAAAGATTTATGATGGAAAAGTGAGTGGTAAGAGAGATAGGGGGAGACCTCGGTTGACCTTCAAAAAAACACAGTATCAAAGATACTGGAGGAAGGTCACGTCAAAAGCATGAGGACCCCCCGGAGGGCATGTATGAAGAGGTTGGTGACAGTGGACGAGGCGAAAGAGGTATGTAGAGACAGTAGCGTTTGGCGCTCCGTTCTCTCTAACTACTCCGCTAGGGATAAAGCGTGAAGCTAAGTTAAGTTAAGTATTATAAATTAAAAGTAAAATGAATTATTTTTAACATTTTTAAAGTGTTATTCCACACTTAGGAAAGAAAAAACCTTATTTAGAAAACGTATAAAAATTTGGACGTAGCGGGACTCGAACTCGCGCCTCTTGGAAACAGATCAGGTGCTCTGATCACTAAGCCATACGTTCTCATCTTTTGAGAACGTATGGCTTAGTGGTCAGAGCGCCAATTTTCAATCTAAATAAGTAAAATGAATTATAATTATTTCATTTACAATATTAAATAGGAAAAAAAAATCCGAAAAGTGGAAATTTTTAAGTATTTAATAGAAATAAAAAAAAAATGTAAAAACAAAAACCCCGACTGCATAAAATTAAAAAGAAAATAAACAAGCCCAATAGTTTATTAGGCAAACAGTCGGGACCTCTTTCAATTATACGGGGTTCCTGGTAAAGATTTTATTGATTAAAGAATCACTTATAAGTCCCGACTGTTAATCCTAATAAACTATTGGGCTTGTATATTTTCTTTTTAGTTTTATGCAGTCGGGGTTTTTGTTTTTACAAATATTTTTTTATTTTTCACTTTTTTGTTAGAATTCATTATGGTAATGATAATCATGATATACCTTTTTGAAATCCTCGTATTGAGCTCTTGAATTTGATACCCATATTGTGGTATTCGAAACGAAAAATTTTTTTTTCACTAAGTCCAATGGCGTCCCACAGCCGCCATGATTGTTTTTTTTTAACGTCACCTATCTAAGAACACTTGGGCTGCTAATACGAATCTAACGATACCTCAATTATGTAAATCCGTTCAGCGGTTCTGGAGATATGAGGTAATAAAGAATATTACATACATACAAGATACACGCGAAAAACATAACCCTTCCTTAGCAGTCGGGAAAAAAACATTACATACTTATATTCGCAGTTCATTTTATACAAAATAAATGCATATGCCCGCAAACTAAGGTTTGTTACAATGTTAATTGTTACATTGACACACAAACATGGTTTTTTGTGGAACCCTTGGTGAATGAGTCCGACTCGCACTTGATCGATTTTTATTCTAATATACGATTAGTACGTAACATACAAAATCTAATATGAAATATTAGCAAATTTTGCAGAAAATATTTCATTTTATATTTTTTTACTTGTAATACTTTATAACGTAACCTCAATTACAATCGACATAACGTGTTTTGATAAGATAAAGCCTTAACGGCCTTACAGTTTATTTCCTAGTATAAATAAAGTATGACCGATTGTAACCCATTTCTCAAGTTTGTAGCCTTTATCGTACTTGGACTTAATATATATATGGAATGTTTAATAACTCGAGTGATTGTATAAGTGTATTTTTTTCCAGCTTCACGCTTTATCCCGCATGTAGAAGGATAGGCAAAGTGATTAGATTTTCTCTTAAAATCCTTCGTTCTCCACGTTTTATCTAAATTCAAGAAAGTGCTTCTTGAGCTGCCAATTTCAAAATCGCGGTGAGTTTTATCTGAGTAGTTATAATATTATTAGTTTTCCCGCGTGAGAATCGAACCCATAACAATCGTATTTACTGTCATTGCTATCTCACTGCGCCGAGTTAGTCTCAATCCGTTTTTGATTTTGTAATATATTTTTATACTTTCCCAACGCATCACCCACATAGCAGGATAGGGAACCTGGGAACCTAGTGTTAAAACTTACAGTTTCCCATAAAAGTACTCCCATTTTCCATTTTCCGCCGAATTGTATGTTGAGTGGCGGAACTAAACGCCGCAAGGAAATAAAAAAAATATTTCATTCCCCCGAGTGGGAATAGAACCAACGACTGTCAGGTATACAGTCGCACGCTTGTGACCCTGCGCCACGACTGCCTCCTTGGCCTGTAAAACCATTATTTTTGAAAAATCTAATTGCATTAAGAAAATATTTAATTTAGGTATTTATTTTTATTTAAATGAAAGAGAAATTGCTTATATATATGTACATAATATATAGTTAGTTTAAGTATGGCATCTGTTATACCGGTTTAACAGATTTAAATAGTTATGCTAAATTAAAACAAAATATTATCAATAAAATTGATTTCGAGACGGTAAAGGTGTCTATTCAAGACAGTATATATTTTTAATTTAAGTTTCATAAAATTAATTTAAAAAATGTATTTATTTTATTATTTTCAACATTTTCTGAGGTCAGTCATGGCGCAAAGTGTGACTGTAAATTCGACTGGTTGTGGGTTCGATTCCCACTCGAGGAAGTGAAATATTTATTTAAATGTATATCTTCGTTTCTTCGCTCTGGTGTCGAGGTAAAGCGCGGCACTGAGTTCCGTCACTCAACACGCAATGCCCCCAGAATTCGGCGGAAAGTAGGGAACGCAGTGTGTTAACACTAGGTTTCCTCTACCAACCCTGCTATGTGCGGGATACAGCGTGAAGCTGATTTATTTCAACATTTTCTTATTACATAGAGATCTTAACGAAACAATTGCATTTTATATCTTACTCAAAACTGTAATACCACACTTTGTGTTTCAAATATACTTTTTCTTTGGTTGTCAAAAATATTTTAAAAATATATAAGGCGTGGTGCAGGGGCACAAGCGTATGACAGTAAACACGACAGGTTATAGATTCGATTTTCACTCGAGGAAATGAAATATTTAATGTTTTCATTTCTTGCGTCACTCAATGTCACCAGAATTCGGTGGAAAGTGGGGAGCGGTTTGTCTTAATAAAGGCTCACTCTACTGACCTGCGAGAACCTGATAAAAAAAAAATATTTACAAACACTCAGAGTGGAATTCACACACGCTCGTCGTTTGACAATCAGACTCGTATCTACTGTACCAGAAACGAAGACACGGCAAGGAAAATGTTATGTGTATTTATAGACATGTTTCATATGATATTCTATTATTTCCACGTCCCACTGCGGTCGCTCTCGCCCGTGTTATATGCCTTAGTTGATAAAAAGCAAATACACTATAATTTAATTTGTAATTTTATTATATATAAAAATTTTTTTTTTAGTTTCAAGCTGTATCCCGCATGTGGCAGTGTAGGTAGGGGAAAGTAATATTGAAACACTCCGTTCCCATTATGACACTTCAGTTCCTCACTTTTCGCTGGATTTTCAAGAACTCTTATTGCCAGAGCGAGAAATTGAATATATTAAATATTTATTTTGCCGATTGGGATTCGAACCCACAACCGTCGCGATTTCAGTTTCAGTAGTACAGTAGCGATAGTAGGTAGAGAAAACCTAGTATTATAATATTCAGCTCCTGATTTTATGGCCAATCTTTGAGATATTGTGTGTGGAGAGGCTGAACTAAACTTGCCTTGTTAGTTAAATAACTTAATGTCTTGATTGTCCCGAGTGAGAATAGAACCCACAACCATCGCGTTTAGAGTCAGTCAGCCACGACTGCTTCTAAATCACGTAGTAAAAGTAAAAATACTATTATGATTATTTGATAATAAGAAATGAGCACACAAGAAGCAATTTCACAAACAATGAAGCAAAGCAAATCACATAGGGGTCTTGTTAAGAAAAATAAATAAATATAGCAAGCAAGAGAGGTAATAAAAAGCGTCGTACAATTTTCTCGAGGACTTACTTAGGCCCTAATAACGTTAAAGTAAACATATAATATATATTTTATATTATATGAAACTCGATGTTCCCTTTTCGTTGAACTAAATATAATGTTGTAGGTAGTTACAAATGTATAAATACAGGGTGGAGTACTAAACTAAATCAATATTTATAATATTTACATAGTATAATTATAGTCTTGGATTGAATAGTAAGTTTTAATTAACAATAAATGTTTTAATTTAACTTTAAATTGTCCAAGTGGCAAGTCTGGAATCACTTGTCTAATTTTATTAAACATATGTATACCGTGTCCTATAAATTAATCAGTAATTTTCATCAGGGGAAACGATTTTGTATGTAAAAAAAAACCTTCACGCTTTATCCCGCATATAGCAGGATAGGAAAAGGGAACCTAGTGTTAAGGCACTCCGTTCCTCACTTTCCAATAACTTTTTTTTGAGGCACTGCGTATTGAGTGGCGGAGCTCAACGTCGGGTATTACCTGCCTGGCATGCCTTGGTGCCAAAGCGGAGAAATGAAAATATTAATATTAATTCATTCCTCCGAGTGGAAGCGAACTCACAACTGTCGTGTTACAGTCATACCCTTGTGCCTCTACGCCACGACGACCTCAATCGTTTAGAATGTTTGTATATATTTGTATTGACTCTTGAATTGACAGAAAACGAAGATATTCTTTCTTCCCATCTTGCTTTATTATCCAGATGCGTAACAAAAAAAATATATATGTATTTAAATTTTGGAATTGAACTCGCGACCACCGCGGGGAAGTAGTTTATTATTAAATATATTTTTTGTTATACACCTGCTGTTATTAGATTCGTTATTATATTACCATATCATTATTTGAGGCCAATCGTGCCAAAGGCGCAGGGGCACAAAGTGTGCTTGTAAATCGACTGGTTGTGGGTTCGATCCCCATTATTATTATATTCTCATTTCTTCGCTCTGGTGTCTATATATATATATATATATATATACTTATANATATCCGAGCTGGGCCGTCAACAGGTGCCTTTAGGTTACCATTCACATAATATTATGTTCACATTGTAAATATATACATATATTTATATAGATAGGTATACACAAGTAGGTGACCGGTTTCGAACGAAGGCCTTGGTTTTTGTCAAAATAACGAATTTTTCAATTTGAACTTGGCTCGTGTTGTTCCTTGTATTTGTGTTGTTCAATTTTAGGCAAACGCTTTTAACTAATTAAACATGAGCTGTAACTAGTTGTGCCTTTCGTGAGTATATTTAAATGATATTATTAATTTTTTACATAAAAGTTATAAAAATCTGAATTTTTGAATTATTTGTGGATTAAAAATATAATATGCGTATGTGTTTTTAATGAAATAATACAATAAATATGATAAGTATTTTATTTAATCAATATATATAGAGGCCTATCGTGGCGTAGTGGCACAAGCGTTTGATATCTATGTATGAGTAATCGCGATAGGTCCTGAGATCGATTCCCATTCGAAGAAGTGAAATATTTAACATATTTTCATTTATCCGTTCTGGTAACAAGCCAAAACGCGGTGTTGAGTTCCGCTACTCAACATGCAATGCATTGAAAAATCGACAGAAAGTGGAGGAGAGAGTGTCTTAACACTATGCTCACTCTGCCTACCCTATTACATGCGGAATACAGCGTGAAGCTAAAAAAAAGAAAGTTCATCTTCTCTTGCAAGAATCACCTACATACATAAACGTATGTACCTACAGTAAAAAAAAACGAAACTTTGCATTATTCGAAAACAGTTCTATAAAAGGTAAAGCCGTGGGCAACTTCCAAATGAAATTTCGGTGAAAATTTTATTCGCAACCGCAACTTGTTGGTAGCTATATAATCAGTATCAGATATGTTTTAAATGAACGTAAAATATTAAATAATAATATTGCATTGAAATTTACAGATTTTTTTTAGCTTCGCGCTGAATGTGTGGACGACACAGAGTAGACAGAGGGAGGTTCCCTCCACTAGGAGGCTCCCTCCTAGAGGAGTCTTGACACTCCATTCCCCATTTTCCACTGAATTCTGAAGACATTGAACGTTCCAGGCAGACTCTATCAAGACATGGATTTGTTCGACGTCTTGATAGAGTCTGACTGTAAGCGTCATGATTGTGGATTCGATTCTCAATCAAAAAAATCTTTACCTTGCGACAGCATGGCAATCTATGCTTAAGCGAACAATACGAGGCGTTAAGTTCCGGCGCTTAACGTGCAATATGTGGAATTTAAAAAGAACTGTCTGTCTGTCAAGAGCCTTTATCTCAGGAACGCTGGGTGATATCGAGTTGAAATTTAAACCATACACTTGGATCTACGGCCAAAAAAAAGATATGGCCGTTTATATCACAAAAAAACGTGTATTTAGACAGTATAAAGGGAATCAAAACTAATAGGGTTTGAAACATTTGACCTAGAATTATAAAATTTGGCAGCTAGCATCTGCAGGTATTAGTAGTTCAGGAAAACTTTACATTTGTGTTTAAATCCTAAAAAATAAAAGCCTTAAAATGTGGGCCAAATTTGATATTAAAACCGCTGGTTCAAGTGAGGTATCAGATGAAAGGGCTCTGGCTAAGCTAAGCTTCAATTTCACAAAAAGTTCTAGACATCCAATTTTTAAATATAATATGTTTATTTATAACATTACATACAAAAAAATTAAGATTATACACTAAATCATCTTTTATAATGTATTAACGATATTGTCTGTTCTGTGAATAATGGATGATTGAAGAATGAGATAATTCTTATTTCGATTAAAATATTATATTATCTAGTTGACCTTCACCATCGTAGTAACAATGAACTCAACCGCTGCAAGGTTTTTGGTAAGTTCTATTAGAAAAGCTTAATCTGTGAGCTTTTTTGACGAAGTTAAATTTTTTTCCAGCTTCACGCTGCATCCCGCATATAGCAAGGCAGGCAATAGGTTAGTCTTAGGCCTAGTGTTAAAACACTCTGCTCCCCACTTCCCGCTGAATTCTAGAGGCATTGCGTGTTGTGTAGGGAAAAATGAAAATATGAAATATTTCATCGAGTGGGAATAGAACCCACAATCTGTCGCGCTTACGGCCACACGCTTGTACACGCCACGAGTGGCCTTATTTTAATTAGAGGTAATTTATTGTCAAAACACTCCGTTCTCGCCTTTTTCCCAATTTTCGAGTTGTTACCCCAGAATAGTAGGGAAAAAAATTAAATTGTAATATAGATTAACTATAATTATAATTTAAACATTACTACTATGTTATGTACTATGCTATGAAAGTTTTCACGTTCGCTTGCAACTACGTGTATATGACAGTATCAATTTGCAACTAGGTACGCCGGCTATTCAATTTAGTGTACGCGACCGCGAATAACCTCCCCAACAAGAGATTGAATAGTAGTAACTGTTCACTGCACCGTGGAAAAAATAGAAAAAAATGCTTTTGTTGAAATTGAAATAAAAATAATCTTGAGCCCTAACTTTTTAGATATATTAATACTTTATTTTCAACCAAAACCTAGTGAAAAGAATATAGATTTTTGCGTATATCATTATGGTGCTGATACCTTTACGTTTCTATTTTATTGCCGGCATTGTATCAATCGATATTAATATAAATCAGTTTCACGCTGTTTCCCGCACACAGCACGGTAGACAGAGGGAACCTAATGTAAAAAACACCTTTCTCCACTTTCCGTCGAAATTTGGAGGCATTGCGTACATATAAAATATTTCTTTTCCTCGAGTGGTCGAACCATGGTTATCGAGCATAGTGCCTCTACGCCACGACTAAATATTATATCGAAATAGAAAAAAAAACAAACGATAATATAAGATATTCACTACAAAATATCCAATTGAAATTATTAATACATTACGATTAATTATATAATAGCTGGTTAGGGTAATCTAAACTAGGAATATATTTGATAAATGTAGATATGTCACTTTCATCTATCTAAATTGAGTATCCACAGCTATTTCAATAGGATATTCCCAATTATCCGAAAATCCGAGGAATCCCAGAACAAATTTTAGTAGGTAGTTACGAATGGTATTTACCTTATTTAGTATCGTATATTATGTTCAAATTGCATTGTGTAATTAACATTAACATATTTACGAATTATTGTACACTAGCTACCCGCGCGCGGCTTCGCCCGCTTTAATTTATTGTTGGTGTTATATATGTATAACACCACCATTGTAGCTTGTGTTATTCTGACGTTTAAGGGTAACAAAGTACTTAATAAATCGTGAATATTTTTTTTAAAAACATTTTATAAAATAAATTTTATAAAATTTTGTGAAGTTAACATTGTCTGGGTTCTCGTACGGTAAGTCAATAAGAAACACAACTATTTAAATTCTTAGTTAGATTTTCAGTTTCACGGTGTATACGGGATACAGAGGAGAGAGTGAAGGAGATAGTGTTAAGACATTCCATTCCCCATTTGCGTCGAGTTCAGGCAGCGCTTTGCCTCAATAACACAGCGAAGAAATGAAAATATAAATTTAAATAAATATTTCCTTTCCCTCGAGTGATGATCGAACCCACAACCAATTCCGTTTACACTCACACACTTGTGCCCCTGCACCACGACTGGCCTCACTGCCCTAGTTTTGATTGTTGCTTGTTTCTTATTGTTATCAAACGAACCTTAATCTTGTGCTTCGTTTAGTTTTATATTATTCAATGAGTAAAAGAACTCTTTTTATAATAATCTGACTTAAATTTTATTGAACAGACTTGTTCAGAAGTTGTCGGCAATTTATCTTTGTATACGAATAGATTATGCTTATTAAACTAGATTTTTCTGCTGGAAACGATAGTTCTATGAACGTTTCAAGCGCGACTGTTGAGTTTAGATGAAATAAATAGGTACGTACCTACATAAATATGTTGCTTTATGTATCTAGATGTGAAACTTGTTTGTAATAATAAAAAATAATTTGGAAAAAGGAATTTGTCTTTTTATTAAGTGGCATTTCCTTTTAGCGTTCCGTACCTCAAAAGATAAAAACGGAACACTTCTTATAGAATCACTTGGTTGTCGGTCTGTTGGTATGTCAAGATCATTTATTGCAAGATCGCGAAGTGGAAGTATTAAGCTGAAATTAATATCAAATATTCTGGACCATAGTCCCTTGAAGCACAAAAAAATGAAGCTTCTAAAGGACGCAGTGAAAAGGTACGAGCATTTGTGTATAGATATTGCCGGTTTTTTTATGAAATTAGCCGTGTAATCAAAACTTACATAATACTCCTTTAGTCCAATATTTATGAAATTTGGGTAATATATCTAAAAATAAGGGGTAAAAAAATAAATCCTAAAAATAAAATTTATCGTTATTTCATAGAAAAAAATTACAAACTTACATTTGTAGTTCATTTCATACAAAATGAGAGCATATGCAAACTTAAATTTATCAACTTTTATAAGTTTTACTTTCTTTTGTCCAAGAATCCTGAAATTGGTACGGAAGCCTCGATAAGCGAGTCCAGCTCGCACTTAACCGGTTTAATATTTTGTTGTTTTCGTCAAATCAACTAAAATATATAAGCAAGTTATTAAGCAATCCAAATAAAATGTGCTGAATTCGTTTACGTAGCTTTGACGAAGTCTAGGCGAAAGGCTCACAAATGGTAAAAAATATTTAACGAAACCAAATGATGCTTCTGTTGGTACAATATTTAGTACAAAAATCATTTTGAAACGTTGAACAGTCTGTCAACTGCGTTACCTGGAGTTCCATCGGTTTGCGTTACCTTTTATACCATTTCAACATATCTTTTAATTACTGCTATGAACTGTATGTTTTATTACTATTTGTGCAATAAAGTATTATTATTATTATTGATGCTCAATTAACGCTACCTTTTAAATTGATTTATAAAATATTGTTTTATGAAGAGAATGTCCAAGGAATGTTTTAATGAACGTTTCCACGGTAGTGATGGAGTAATATAATGTTCTGAAAAAGACAAAAAATTATAATATCGATACAAAGAGCTTTTAATAAATTAACTTTTAATATTTTTTGATAATAGTAATATTCTAAGAAAAGTTCTAAAATTTCTTCATATATTAACTTTAGTTATTTTCTAGTTAGAT
Organism: Heliconius hermathena; assembly: GCA_013403705.1. NCBI lineage: Eukaryota > Metazoa > Arthropoda > Insecta > Lepidoptera > Nymphalidae > Heliconius > Heliconius hermathena. The sequence continues at coordinate 178,620 of JAAIXJ010000197.1, forward strand.
ACACCTTTAACTACTATTAATCTTAACTACTATTCTTATATTTTCTACCAATATTTAACAAAATCAATAAACTACATAGTTTATGGAAATAAATGAAGATTGGAATCAATAGCGTGTAAAGCGAAGAATCTGAATAGAGAGGAATTAATTCTCACAATAATCACAACATTTTCCATCTCGATGCTAGCATTCAAGATTTTATTGGTCACATAGTATTATATTACAGTAATCTCTCCTCCGACATTATTTCATGTGGAAGTTCTAGACGAACTTAAGAAATTTCTGGTTATAGTTTAATCAGCACGGCGTTCAGTTCCGCCAATCATCACGCAATGTCTTGAAATCGGTATCTTAACACTGGGCTCTATGCCTACCATGCTACAAGCGAGATTAAGCATGAAGCTAAATAAATAGAGTTAAAACAAAAAGTAAAATGAACAGAACCTGTAATTTTCAAGAATTTACGTGAGTTAAAAATAAAAAATCAATTTCATTATGTTATAAAAAATTATAAGCCATTACGTTTATAGAATTTTTATAATTTCGCCTAATATTCTATAGCATTTAATTTATACATAATTAATTAAATGAAATTTAATAAATAAATCAAAATCAGCTTCACGCTGTATTCCGCATATAGCGGGGTAGGCAGAGGGAACTTAGTGTTAATGCACTCCATTCCCAATTCTGGAAAAGTGTGTGTGAGTGGCGAAATTCAACACCGCGCTTTGCTCTGACACCAGAGCAAAGAAATAGAAATATAAATTTAAATAACTATTTCAATCAAAAACCAAATCAAATCAGCTTTACGCTGTATCCCGCACACAACAAGGTAGGCAAACAGAGTAGGGAACCTAGTGCTAAGACACTCCGTTCCCCACTTTCTGTAATTGTGGAGGTGTAATTTTGGAGGCATTGCGTGTGAGCATTGTAAGTGGCAAAACCCAACGCCGCGCTGTGCCTCAACACCAGAGCGAAGAAATGGAAATATAAATTTAAGTAAATATTTCATCTCCTCATAGAGATCGAACCCACAACCAGTCAGTTTTACAGTCACACTTTGTGCCGCTGCGCAACTTAATATTTACTTTAATTTTAGAACGATAGATACCATGAAAATGTTACGGGGTACTTAATTTAAGATTATGACACGTAACTCCTGTGACCCACTTTACGACTGTTAGTGGTGTAATATATGTATTTATTTCTATTTATTTTATTTCTGTTTCATCCTTTTTTACGCGTAGCAGGGTATATATATACAGTGAAAATAGAGTTTTCTTTCTCAACTTCACGCTGTATCCCGTATGTAGCAGGGTAGAAAGAGGGAGTCTAGAGCCTATACTCCACTTCCCACTTTCCGCTGAATTCTGGAGACATTACGTGTTGATTTAGGATTTTTTTTCTTTTCCTCAAACCCACAAACTGTCACGATGGCAGTCCCACGCTTTCGCCACGACTGGCCTCTTGAAAATGGAACTAGGACGAATAACAGGTAATCTATATATATAATAGGACTTGTGCTGACTGACTGAGGTAAGACGCACGCAGAGCCGTAACCGCTGATGGTAGAAACGTGAAATTTGGGCAGATGTTTATTTTCATATTCTGGACATCCACTAAGAAGGGAATTTGAAAAATTTTAACCCTAAAGGGATGAAATTGGGGTTGAAAGTTTGTATGGAAAAAAAATTAAATCGGCACCGATTTTTATAAAATTTGAAATTCAGACTCTTAAAAACATTTCATTGAACACATGTATCATGGTTTTTTAGAATTCTTCCCCTAAGGGTTCAAATAAGGGGTTAAAAGTTTATACGGAAAAATCTTTAAATCGCCACCGATTTTTATAAAAATTTAAACTGGTTTTTTTAGAAGTCACCCCTAAGGGTGCAAATACGCGGGCGAAGCTGCGTGTGCCCACTAGTAATACAGATAATTCGACAAATGCAATGTTATATAGGTATCTATATAACTCAATATACAGTACAAAAAATCAACAAATATGCTTACACACATACATATTTAGTATATACTTACATTGAATAATCAATAAGCGTGATTTCAAGACATTGAAAGGCACTCCGTTCTCAAATTTCCGCATGGATTCGAGACATTACTTGTGATGAGTGGTAGAACTTAACGCTGTTCTTTATAATTACTATACGAATAAGATCATAGAAATATATTTTTTTTCTTTCGAGTGTGCATCGAACCAGCAACTATCGTACTTCCAGTCAGACCCTCCCACACCACTGCTGAACGGCGGCCCTAATATATGCATGAAGTATGATTGTAACCATGCTTTAGCTTTATGAACAATGTTATTATGACCTGATTATGCTTTGCAGGTCATCGACTCGGTAAAATAGCCAGCAGAGCAAAAATATACTGTACTAGATATTTTCAGCTAGACAACGAGTTTTTAGTTACTTGAATGTATTGTGTTTTAAGTTTAATTCTACCCTCAGATTCAATTTTTAAAGAAAAATCAGCTATAGGTATATCTACGTAGAATGTTAATTTAATATAGAAATTATATAATAAACAAAATAGTATAATAGTATTTCATATAAGATATTTTTATTTATAAAAAAACAATGGAATGCGTTTCAATGAATACTATAATTGAACAACGTGTATACAGAGCCAATTACAGCCGTTCATGCTTAACTTAATTACTATTTTTAAAATATTTTTTTATCTATTATTAAAAAAAACGGCCAAATGCGAGTCGAACTAGCATACGGAGGGTTCCGTACTAATTTCAGGGTTATAGGTCAACCTTAAGTTTACGTCCTTTTGTACTCGTTTTGTATGAAATGATGTATAAATATACATTTTTAATGATTTTTTCTATAAAACTTAAAAAAAGGAAAAAAAATTAAAGGAAAAGTCCGAAAAGTGAAAACTTTTAGGTACTTAATAGAAAAAAATCATTAAAGACTTATATATGTCGTTTTATACAAAATATGCTTATAAACTTATAATAAGTTTGTCAACAAAAATTGATTTTTTAGTTAAAATTGGGTGGGTGAGTAGTGCATTCAAAATAATCTTCTTCAGTGTTATAATAAGACAATAGACGTTAGTCGTAACAGAACGTATATGTTAATTTCTATGGGATAATAACAAAAGCACGTTTCGAGCCAGACTCGATAACAAAATTCAACTCCACGTGTTTTCATTAACGAGACCACAGACCACTGTGTGCAAAATATACGAAACACTCAGCTTAATTGCATTTAATATTTGTTAGAAATCGGAAGCGCTTAACGTTTTTTAATAAAACACCATAAAAACACATATCGTCTATATGTTTCTGAACTATTTGGAAAGAGATACTATTATATGTAATTGCAATAAGTGATATGTATCACCTAATAACAAAACTTCACACGAGTTTCCTTCCGGTCAGGGCGGTTGGCTACAAGCAACTGCCCCCGATTGACTTTTTTTTCGACTTGCCTTTAATGTTGTTGACCTGGCCTGGTCATGACAGCGTCACAGGGTGGGGAGGGGCGAGAGTAGCCCGCCTCTGAAAAAAATTACGAGAGTAGCTCGCCTCTGAATAAAATTATTGATGGACGCTCGTGAAGTGTTGGCGATCGCAGTGTCAAGCCCTGCGTACGCTAATCAGGAGGGATGGATCGTTGAACCTCGTCGCGCCGAGGCGCGGACGTGCCGTGAGATCGGACTGGCCTCGCCGCCTCTTACGGCGGCGAAAACTGTGTCGTGAAACTGAGAAGTGTGTCCTGCCTATATATTGGGCGTTTGCGAAAGTAATTGGATCCTGCTTTTATAGTTTCCTCTTTTACACGAGTTCGCTAACAATTTCATAAATAAAATGGTAAGAAAATTAAAATTAAATGTCGTAACATATCAAAAAACTAAATAAAATAAAACAATGAACATAATAGTAGTACAATAAATATACGTATAATATAATACATACATATCGTCAGAAAGATGTTTTTTTAAATAACTTCTACAATACTCAGAAGTATTCAGTTAGAATTGAATTTAACGATGCATCGCTATCAAATATGAGAAACTTGTATTAGCTTTGAAGTAATGAACTAATTAGCGTGAAACGGATTTATTTAAACGGATGTTTCACTTCGCTCAAAGTAACGGAATTCCGGTGCGGAGCTTCTTCAGCTCAGCGTTTAATATTTGCTTTGTATTAACGATTAGACTTAATTTCTCGATTTGAACGGGACTTTTTTTAAAAGTTGAATTAAATCAAAAATTAAATCAGCTTCACGCTGTATCCCGCACACAGCAGGGTAGGCAGAGGGAACTTCGTGTTAAGGAATGTCTTAACACGAAGTTCCCCACTTTCCGAATTCTGGAGGCATTGCGTGCTGAGTAGCGGAACTCAACGCCGCGCTTTGCCCCGACACCAGAGCAAAGAAATGAAAATATAAATGTAAATAAATATTTCACTTCCTCGAGTGGGGATCGAACCCACGACCAGTCGATTTTACAGTCACACTTTCTGCCTCTGCGCCACGACCGGCCTCTTTTTATAAGTTTTTTCTTCAGTATTAATAAAATTTGAAATCAAGATATAGTTTTTTGGTACAAAATGTAAAATAAAAATATGGGTTCCTTAAGTTGCATTACATACATCCTATTATAAATAGATTGAATATTTTATTTTCTTTCGGAGTATACATATGTATGTATATCACATACACCGTATGGCTGGAGTAAAAGCGAATTCTTAGTTTAAATTAATAAATATATTTTTTATATTTAATAGATTGTTAATCTATTAAATACAAAAATATTCTCTAATATGCTTCTAGCCTTATTGGAAATATATCAAATCCAGATGTGTGCCAACTTTTCAATAATCTATCGATTTTGATGGAAAGCCGTTTACAGGAATAATTTTCGGTTGAACTTAAAAACAATATAATTTTTTATTTCCACGTCCATTCTACTTATATTGGTGGCGTATTCAGGGGGTATGATATAATCAAAAATCAAATCAAATCAGCTTCCCTGTATCCCGCACACTGTAGGGTAGGCAGAGGGAACCTAGTGTTAAGACACTCCGTTCCCGACTTACCGCCAAATTCTGAAGGCATTGCGTGTTGAGTGGCAGAACTCAACGCCGGGTTTTTGCCTTGGAGCCATATTTCATTTTCTCGAGGGAGGATCGAACCCACAACCAGTGCATTTTACAGTCAAATTTTGCGCCCCTGCGCCACGACTGGCCTCATAATATAATAATCTTTCTTAATCTGGTCGTTTAAATACACAAATAAAGCTTGGCGTTAAGTTCCGCCACTCAACTCGCAATGCCCCCAGAGTTCGGCGGAAAGTGGTGAACGAAGTGTCTTAACACTAGGTTCCCTCTGCCTACTCTGCTGTGTGCAGGATACAGGGTGAAGCTGATATGGGAGAGATCCGATCGTGCCTCTCTATCCTTTAGTCTGCGCTCTCGCTTGCACGCTCGGCTCAGGCGGAACGTGACAGTGAGTCATAGTTTTTCATGCGTGCAGCCGGAATTCATTTATTAGACGTTATTACCTCAATAAATGCATTTTTTGTTAATAGAGCTGGTACACTGTTTTATATCAAACTAGCTTTTTTCTTTTTTTTTCAACTTGGCTATATTGCTGTCGACCTGGGATGGTTTTTAGACCGTCACCGGGCCTCTGAAGAAAAAATACGATGTTTTGATGGACTTTGATGGATGGAAGAGTTGGCTCTAACTTTTATCTTTTGCTTGCATGCTTATTTTATACGTGCCCGAGGTAACTCCGACCGCAAATAAAATGTGGGTTGAATCGAAACGATTGTCGTGATTATTAAACTGATACCCTTCCTCGATTAAAAAAAAAAAGAAAAATATTTTGTTTATCCAACATAAAATATTTTTCTTCTTTTTTTCAATTTAAGCCGTTGGCTTTTGAGATTAGCGCGTTTAATCAAATAATGCAGCTTTATAATATTATATTGAGCTCATATTTATAATATTAGTATACCTACATATAATTGTCTAATTACTTATTACGCTTTGTGGAAACGTCATGGCTGCACATCTATTATACTTAAATGTTAATTATATATTATTTTGTATTTAACAAACAGAAGTTAATATATTATTTAGTTTTAAATCTAAAAGGCCAGTTGTTGCGCAGAGGCTCAAGTGTGTGATTGTAAACGCGACTGGTTGTGGGTTCGAGCCCCACTCCAGAAAATTGCATATTTATAAAACGTGGACCGGAGTGTCTCAACACTAGGTTCCCTCTGTCTACCCTGCTGTGTGCGGGATATAGCGTGAAGCTGGTTTTTTTTTTAAACTAAATATTCATACTTAGTGAAGCTCGTTGCAAAATAAGAATAGGCTTGAATACCTGTTGTATAGGATTGCAAATTGGCCACATCACAAGGTGAAGCATTATGTTCGGTGCTATTTTATGAAATGACCTACATGGTCGTCCAGTTATAATGCGACAGTGCTGCCCTTTCAGCCTTTTTTATATACGAATGTGAAACATTATTCGAACCTTCTTATATGTAACCTTTGTAATATATTCTTTTTTATCTGTTTTAATTAGAACTTGCCATAAGCCACGTATCATAGAAGTGTATAAGGGACTGGGGACTACTATGGGGTTATTATGAAGATTTTTTTTATATGTGTATGGTTTATTAAATTAATGGCCGTAGTGACGCAGGCAGACTGTAACCGTGGCTGTAGTGGTTTCGATTTCCACTCGAGAGAATATATTATTTGCCTTTTACCTTGATCTGGTAACATGACAAAGCACGGCGTTGAGTTCCGCCTCTCAGCGATGCGATATCTCGAAATTTGGGCGGCAAGTGAGAAACGCAATAATAAATTTTCACTACACTTCTATTTGCGAATTAATAAAAGACTATTTCACAAAAAGTGCGAGATATTAATACACAAACATAACGATAATAAAAAATAAATGCATATAATCAAACAGCGAAATGCTGATTTCCAGAATTTACTCAAATTGGACACTATATATTATAATTTAAATCTCAACAAAAAATGGTAACAGTTACTAGGAAAAAAAAATGAAAAATTAAGTTTAAAAGGCTCAAAACACGAAGAGGATCACATTTTCAGTAGCGAAATGAAATAATATAGCTTGTTGAACAACGTTGACCTGAATTGAAACTACAGGCTTCATTCAGTGTTGTATGAATTGTGACTAATAAAGTATTATTTGCATTTTAATAATTACTTACTGGAGGCCAATCGTGGCGGAGGAGAAAGCAGTGTGACTGTAAAACCGACTGGTTGTGGGGTCGATCCCCGCTCGAGGAAATTCAATATTTATTAAATCAGCTTCACGCTGTATCCCGCACACAGCAGGGTAGGCAGAGGGAACTTATTTAAATTTATATTTATATTTTCATTTCTTCGCTCTGGTGTCCAGGCAAAACTCGGCGTTGAGTTCCGCCACTCCTTCAAAATTCAGCGGAAAATGGGGAACGGCCCTCTGTCTACTCTGCTGTGTGCGGGATACAGCGTGAAGCTGATAATAATTACTTACTAGGTGTTTCGACGAGCACGTTAATATGTGGACTGTCCATCATTAATTCTGCGCGATTTTAGTTCGAAGAGTTAATTAAGATGCATTTTAGTATAACTACGAACTTTTATATTTTTTTTATTGTTAGCCTGACGCCGTATCCCGTTTGTAGCAAGGTAGGCAGAGGGAACCTAGTGTTATGACACTCCTTTCTACACTACAAGGCAAGCGCCCATTGTGAAGCAATAGTAGTAAATGATTTTCGGAGGAAAAGATTTGCGATAAACATCGGAGAAAATTAAGTATTTTCTTTTCCTACCAATACAAAGCAAGGCGTTGATTTACAGCAGAACGATATTTCGTTATTTGCGTTCTGCCATTTCACTGACATTTCTTGACATAGGTTGTCTCTTACCCTGCTATTTGCGGGATAAAACGTGAAGCTAAATCTTAAGCGTCAAATATGATTTCAAATCGTAATTCATTAAATTTACGTATAATAAATAATCTTTGTTCAACTACAGCTACAACAAAGGACGACAAAAAATCGCTTTAATGTGCCTTTCCCAAACATAAACGCTCGGTTAATTAAAAGTAAATTTTAGTAACAAAAACCGGCGATTTTTTATTTAGAGAAAACTGCAAAAGCATTCCACCTTTCTGATCAGATAATACTACAAAGTTTTAACAAGATGAACTAGACACATAATAATTCATCTTCCTTTGTACATTGAGAAAGAATATTTATTATAAAAACTCTTTATTCGTTCCTATTTATTTACTAACACTTATATGTACGTATATCTGCTTTAAGAAATCGACGGGCTGTAACGCGACGGTTGTGGGTTCGATTCCCACTCGAGGGAATGAATTATTATTTATTAATATTTTCATTTCGTCCCTCTAGCACCAAGGCAAAAAAGCTCGGCGTTGCGCTCTGCCACTCAATATGCAACGCCTAAAAAAGTTCCGCGGAAAGTGGGAAACGGAGTGTCTTAACACTAGGTAGGAAACCTACCCTGCTGTTTACGGGATACAGCGTGAAGCTGATTAGATTTTAATTTTATTTATCTACTTTAAGATTTTATGCAAAGTGCGGTTATTTTGCTCTCCTGGATCTTTTAGTTATAACTTAAGATGGGATTACTATTAAAAAATCGATAACCAAGCGGAGTTTAATCTCGCCTTTTGCAGTTAACGTTCAACACGTTTCAAGTGACTAGCTAGCGTACAGACGGTGAAGCTTAGACGTGAACTCTAGAGAAATTGAAAAACATTTTTTACTTGATTTCATATTAATTTATTTTATTTTCTTCAGCTTCACGCTGTATCCCGCATGTAACAGGATAATCAGCGGGAACCTAGTGTTAAGAAATTCCGTTTACAGCTTTCTACCAATTTGCGAGGCATTGTGTGTAAGTAGCCGCGCCGCGCATTATTACCATAGCGAAGAAATTAAAATATTAATAAATAACACTTTATTTCCCCGAGTGGGAATCGAACCCACAACCTGTTGCGTTTACAGTCACACTTTGTGCCCTTGCGTCGCGACTGGCCTTAATCAACCTTATTTAATATTTATAAAAAAAGAAATATTATAATAATAGTTCACATCAGTTTATTTATTGCTACATTTCTACATACATTAATATTGCTATGAATTTACAGAGAACTTAATAATTTTCACCTTTCATACAAGATACAAGAGAGTAATAAAACAAATATTTAATTAAAAAATACTTCTAGGTGTCTTTATACAAGTATCCAAAGCCAAAAATATATATTTCTTTAAATGTTTGTGCGAACTGACAAAATTATACAAGTAACCAAAATCAAAAATATATATTTCTTTAAATGTTTGTGCGAACTGACAAAATTATACAAGTAACCAAAGCCAACATTTTTTTTAAATGTTCGTGCAAACAGAGCAAACATTTTAAAAAATATAGTTTTGGCTTCGGTTACTTGTATAAAGACATCTAGAAGTATATTATTTTATTTCATTACTAGCGGGCGGGCCGCCCATGGCTTCGCCCGCTTAAAATACATGATTATTGATTTAATAAGCAGAATTGATTGACAACTATACTGACTTCTAATATGATTTTTTATTACTTTAATCTATAATATTCTAAATATTCTAATATGATTTTTTTACGACATTATGTTAATTTCTATAAGAATCTATGATTGTTTCGAACTAAAAACTACGGCCAATGTTGATATTTGATATTCATAAAATATGTAATACATAAAGCTAATTATTTATTATATTTATGTATATATTTTTGTAACATTACGTTCTTTTTAGCTATGTTATGTTTTTAAAGCTCTGTTAAATGTGCTGATGTCAGTTAATAATTTAATGTACTGCTTCAGAAACAGCCTTAAATGTTAAATTATTGATTTGGCTAATGATTGATATTCATTGTAAAATAATAATGTGTAATAATTGCATATTAACTCCTGTACAGTTTTTAAATTAGTTACATATTATATATTATTAGCTAAATGTACAATTGGTAAATATGTAGTTATTACAGAGTACTCGCAGAAAGGATGTTTTTAGGCATTTTTATATAGATTTATTTCAAACGAACGTAGGAACCAAAAAATCTATGTATTTACTTAATATCTCTTTGAAGATCAAATCGTTCTTTATATCTGTGTTGAATTAATTACGATTTAAACTTAACTGTTATGATTTATGAAGGTAATCTCCACTAACAGTTCAATTTTGTTTACTTTGTTGTATAAAATATTGTATAATACTGCTTCAAAAATATATATTTTTATCAACAGTCATATAATCAAGACGTTTCGAATGTCATTCTTTAGCCAGGAATCTTACCAGCGCGATTGTTATATAACATTCGGAGGCAAACTAATGCCTTGAGTTCATTCAAATGACGATAACTTTTTTTTTAATGAACCGATTTTCATGAACCAAACTTTAGTAGTTAAGTTGAGTTAAAACAAAGCAATTGGTGAAACTTTTAAGTAAATCGAATTAGTATTTTCAGAGAAAAATGTGGACATACATATCGACAAACAGACAGACAAGAAATTCAAAAAAAAATTTTTTGCTTTCTATTATTCTTTTTAAGTGTCCCTCTATCCATTATATATATCTTATTATATATAGAGATTTTATATTCAATATACTCTTGCAGTTTTATCGCCCCATACAGCTCAGATGGATAAAAATATTAATATCGTTGTTACCTTATAATTTTAATACCGCAACCAGTTTTGCCGGTAATCGGGATAATCTTATTAAAGGAAAAAGTTCAAAATAAATGTAATATGTTGATATTTCTGGTAATAAGTTTTTCAGTTTGGTTATTTTGAAAATTATATGATTATGTTTTTATAGGATTTCAAAATTATACGGGCTTCAAAATTATAAAATCTTTTTTGTATTATTTTTGCTTAACAAAATCCAAAGTACGTTTTACTTTATGTAAAATTATTATTTACTTTTTAGTTCGTTGTTTGAAATCGGTTTTTTTTTGTTAAATGTTAATTTATTTTACGATTTTAAGTGATGGATAGATGTTAAAAGGATGTTTCTTAAGTTAGTGCTTGTCCTATGTAAAACTTCAAACTTAATTAGGTATTATTGTGCATACTAACATTTTGACATATTGACAAGAACATACATAAAACATATTCGGGCGAATAGGAAACCTCTCCATTTTTTGAAGTTGGTTAAAAATGAGAACATCTTCCGGTTTGGTAGTTGGTTGAAAAGAAATGCAACGATGAGAAATTTCACTTCTGACACCCATTTTAACAATGTTATTCCGCGTAACTGTTACAGTATAATTATATTTTTTACCAAAAAAAACAACTTGTTCAATTTCGACTGGACCCCATAATCAGAACCTAAATAACTATCCTCAAAGTGACTGACTTGACCAAACTATTCTCGAAGTGTATCCTTTCCAATAAAGAAAAGAATCATCGGAATCGGTTAGAGCGATATTTTTTTTATGGAAAAGGACAAGGCAAACGAGCGTTCGGGTCACCTGATGGTAAGTGACTACCGCCGCGCACTACCCCGGGCAACACCAGAGGAGTTACAGGTGCGTTGCCGGCCTTTAATGTGGATTGGGCGCCGGAGCCCGGCATTACCTGATGAGAAACGCAGTGGTATAAAGCCACTACTTAACGCCGGTTTTAAATGCCGGGGGTGGTAATGATCCGGTCGAGTCTGCCCATGCGTGTTGCCATTGCTAGCGACGTGACTCTACCACACGTACTTTAGTCGCCTCTTACGACCAGTACCAGGATGCTCCTATTCTAGGCCGGGATCACACGGCACAAGTGATATTGAGTTATCCGTCCATTTGTCGCGCACATACCTATTGCAAATTTAAGACTTTTGTGATTTTCTCATACATGCTATTGTCAGAAATGAACCAAAAAAAATGGGACCACACGGGAAGCACTAGCTTTCAAATTAAAAAAAACTAAAATTAAATCAGCTTCACACTGTATCCCGCACACAGCAGAGTAGGCAGAGGGAACCTAGTGTTAAGACACTCCGTTCCCCACTTTCTGCCAAATTCTGGAGGCATTGCGTGTTGAGTGGCTGAACTCAACGCCGCGCTTAACCTCGACACCAGAGCGAAGAAATGGAAATATAAATTTAAGTAAATATTTCATTTCCTCGAGTGGGGATCGAACCCACAACTAGTCGGTTTTACAGTCACAACTCGTGCCGCTGCGCCACGACCGGCCTCATTCAAATTAAAAAAATCATCAAAATTGGTTCACCTAGTTATGGGGTAACAAACTATAAAAAAAATACAGCCGAATTGATAACCTCCTTTTCTTACAGAAGTCGATTAAAAAGATAAAGCATCAATATAACAAAGAGAACAATATAACAAAGATTCTTTACCTAAATGTTTTTGAAAATTTATGTTTTAATATTAATTTATATTAATATCAAGAAGTAAATTTTTATTTTTTCATACTCATAATAATGTTTGAATAACAGTTTCCTCTTTAAATATGGTCGGCTCAGAGGAATTATTCAACGAGAAGAGGTATTATTATATTTCCTTCTAATTATTTAATGTTGTTATTATTTTTAAAGTAATTTTAACACAACGTTCATACTCTTTTTATTTTTATATCTTATATTTTTTTTAGCGTCATTTTGTATCCCGCACACAGCAGGATATGAAGGGGGAACGTAGTGTTAAGGCACTCCGTGAAGCGAGAACGTAAGTGCCGCGCTTTGAGTGGACCCCGGAGCGAAGGAAATGGAAATATTAAATATTTAATTTCCTAGAGTGTGAATAGAAACCACAACCCGTCGGGTATACAGTAACATTTTGTGCCCCTGCGCCACCTGGTCTCTTATAAATTTAATTATTCCATACAGTAAAGACAATTTTGTGAAGTATCGATTTGTTTGAACAACATAAAATAAATATCGCAAAATAATATGTTCAATTTGTACCTGTAATACCTTGTTTATGAAATTAGTAAACAACTTTATGAGATAAAAATTATACAGCATATATTAAAGCAGTTGTTAATGAAATTTTGTATATGTAGTCATATCAGTAGAGTTCTAAATAATCAATATTGAGATACACTTATATATACATTTCAAAAAAGGGTACTCTATCCCTGACAAATTGCAACCACTACATACACTACATGAGGATGTTATCAGCAGCAAGGGCTACAGTGGATCTTGAACCTAGGCTTGTGGCCGTCGACCGGGATGGAAGGTTCCCTATTAGAAGCAAGCGGTGACGTGAGGATGCGAGAGGGAAAGCATTTGACTAACACTGGCGACGGTGTTCGTGTCGTATGTGTGAAATGTTTTGAATTGAATTGTAAATTCTACGTACATATGTAGGTAGGAACTACATACGTAGAATTTACAATTGTAATGGCGTCATCTGGGTCTAATAAGACGTTTCTCGGGCGTCTGAGCTTAGGTTTCGTGTAAGGGATGTAATTAAACGCCTTTACGGTAAGGGGACTCGCGTGCAAGCCTGTACGCTCCGAGTAGCTCTTGGAACAGCTTTTGCATTCCTCATATATCTATATAAGTTTAAATGTTCCAGTTTGAAGTCTCTATCTATGAAGGTCGACATTGTGAACGTACCAGGGGTACCATCCTAATGTGATAGATTTGAATTTATTTTGAACCATTTGAAGGGTATTTAGTTTAATGCGCGCGAACCCTACACAATCGTAGGAAAGGATGGGTCAAAACAAGTTTTTGCAAAGTGTGTCTGTCTTTTGTGGTTAGCAATGTTCAGTTTAAATTTCATAAAAATATCTTTAATAGATACCGAGAAAAAAAATTTAACGTTAAGAGTTGTTATTTCCATAACTCCCTTGCTGTAAGGAGACAAAAAATTTGATGTATCCCTATTTCGAATAAAAAGCAATACGATCCTGTTAAAAACAATTCATTAGAAGCCAGCACCGCTTTTCCATGCTTCTGGCTACACCCTTTAACTGATCAAAATTCAAACGAAAACTTTCAAACAGAATGCAATAACATTGACATTTTTTTTTCATACTTTTAACTACCTATTATATTCTTACGCTATACCCCGCATAAAGCAAACTAAATCGGTTTACAGATACCAACCACTTGGCGGAGCGAAGAAATGAACATATCTATAAATAAATAAATAAATCAACTTCTCGCTGTATTCCGCACACAGCAGGGTAGGCGTTAAGACACTCCGTTTTCCACTTTCATCCGGATTCTGGAGGCATTGCGTGTTGAGTGGCAGAACTCAACGCCGCGTTTTGCCTCGACACCAGAGCGAAGAAATGGAAACATAAATTTAAGTAAATATTTCATCTCCTCGAGTGGGGATCGAACCCACAACCAGTCGGTTTTACAATCACACTTTGCGCCCATGCGCCACGACTGGCCTGATAAATGAAAATATCTCATTCCCCCTAATGGGAATCGAAACTAACGACCTTTTCTACATATTTTTTTTCATTAATAAATATGTATGTGACGATGATGATCTTTTTTTAAAGCTGTGTAGATCTTGACGTATGCTTAGGAAATTGTGGCCCAGAGGCACGTAGATATCTGTAAAAGAGACGGTTGTAGGTTCGATACCGATTCTTGTAATGAAATATTATGTTTTAATTTCCTCGCTCTGGTAAGAATGTAAAGCGTGGCGTTGAGTTCCGGCACTCAACACTCAAAATACCTTCAAAATTCGGCGGAATGTGGTGAATGGTAATGTCTTAACACTAGGTTTTCAGGTTCCCTCAGCCTACCCTGTTACGTACGGGATACAGCGTGAAGCTAAGAAAAATATCGATGGCCATCGCGCAAATTAACGAAATTATTGATTTTTTAATACCAAACCTAAGTGTATTATATGCATTACACTAGCTATATACTATCTTTATTTACCTTGCTAACACTTACTTAGAAATATGTAAAGCTTTCAAGGAAAATTCTCGAGTATTTTCAGCATTCTCTTAAATTTCTCACGTTATTAAAGCTTAAGCCTCATTACATTATATGATATTGAATGACGCGAGTCGCAAATAAAAGGGAAAATTGTACTAGGAGTCGTTAATTAACATACAACATTAAAAATATGTATTCTAAGATCAACTTAGAAACCAACCACATTATTATAATAATAGAAAGAAAACTATTCTGGCCTGAGGAGGCCTGTCGTGGCGTAGGGGCACAAAACTGCAAAACCGACTGGTTGTGGGTTCGATGCGCACTCGAGGAGATGAAATATTTACTTAAATTTATATTTCCATTTCCTCCTTCTGGTGTCGAGGCAAAGCGCGGCGTTGAAGTCTGCCACTCAACACGCAATACCACCAAAATTCGGTAAAAAGTGGGGAACGGAGTGTCTTAACACTAAGTTCCCTCTGCCTACCCAGCATTGTGCGAGATACAGCGTGAAGCTGATGTATTTATTTTATTCAAACCTATTCAAACGTTGAATACTGAATAGAAGAGAAATTATTAACAACAATGTATGTATATTAAGCGATTATAGAATAGAAAAATGAATAATATTTAATTATTTAATGTTATTTTCTGAGTCTCTTTACACTTAATTTTAAATTAATAAAAGAGTATCAGCTGTAGTCAATAGCGTCAGCCTTACTTTTGTGTTGTTTCCACGTCTCGACAAAATATTTTTTAACAAAAAAAAACCGACTCCAATTGGATCCCATAATCAGGACTTAACCAAACTCTCATCGTACTACCCTTGAAGTGTTTTCTCTCCAATAAAAGAAGAATAATCGAAATCGGTTGGCGTAATATTGACTTATTCGTCCATTTCTCCCGCACACGCTTAATGCAAATTTATATAATTTCTTATATATAATTTTCATTTTAATGGATAATATAGTCAGAAATGGACCATATTTAAATGGGACCAAATTCAAATAAAAAAAATCAATCATCAAAATCGGTTCACCCAGTCAAAAGTTCTGAGGTAACAACATAACAAATACAGTCGAATAGAACATCCTCCTATTACAGAAGTCGGTTAAAAAAGGTTTTTTTAATTTTTTATTTTATATTTTATATGATACGTTATAGCCAGTTTCTAAGAGATGATAAAAAGAACAGTTAGTTACTTGAATATTTCGTGAGTCTAATGAATTTCACAAACGAGCATATCCTTTCAACAAAGGTAAAAGCAAATTTCTATGGAAATTCATGAAAGAAGACCGATATCTGCTTTAATTAACTTCCTTGCACTTTTTATTCGAAGCCTAGTGATTCAAAATGAGCTTCTGTATCTTTTAACATAGAGCGGACTGCTCCTTTGGATGTTAGTTTTAAAATTGTGAACTAAACATAATGATAGAAAGAAGTTGTATTGAAACAGCTTCACGCTGTATCCCGCACACAGCATGGCAGGCAGAGGGAACTTAGTGTTAAGACACTCCGTTCCCCACTTTCCGCCAATAATAATGAATAAATAATGTATTGAAATACGAGAAGCAATTAAAAAGTTAATTAATAAAAACGCTTGAGGTATACTCGTAGTAGTATATTTAGGTAATGAGAACCCTGTACACTTAATTGTAATCATTTAATGTTGTTTACTTAAAAAAAAAATCAGCTTCACGCTGTATCCCGCACACAGCAAGGTAGGCAGAGGGAACCTAGTGTTAAGACGCTCCGTTCCCCACTTTCTACCGGATTCTGGAGGCATTGCGTATTGAGTGACAGAACTCAACGCCGCGCTTAACCTCGACACCAGAGCGAAGATAAATGTAAATAAATATTTCACTTCCTATATTTCGAGTGGGCATCGAACCCACAACCAGTCGATATTACAGTCACACTTTGTGCCCCTGCGCCACGACTGGCCTAATTTGTTTTATCCCAGTATTGTATTTCGAATTGTTCTTATTTTTAATACTTTTAATATTTATTTGACGTTTATAATATTGACACTGTAGCTGGTTTTATGTATTTCATTTTTATTAAGGATTTCCTTTAGTTACTTTTATTTACTTTGTTTGTTCCTTTCAATTGCTCAGGTATTTTTTCTAATATTAATAAATTTATTTCCCTTACTTACGTCGACTAGTTAATGTTACTTATATCTGATTATTCTTATTTTGATAATTTAAGCGTATATTTTCTTACTAATCCTATTGAAAACTGAAAATAATTTCATAATTATATTTAATAAATATTCGTATAGTTCAAGCAGAGGAAGTAGCGCGAGTCCGCTAGTATTGACTATAATTATATTTAAAAAAAAAAAATAATTAAATTAAATTANAGTAAATAATAAATGTGCATTTGGTCACAACTTATAAAACGTACTAACCTAATGACGACAGATAGGATCCAATATCCGTTCCAATCAATGAACTTTATATTGAGAAGTACATTGTTATTACTAAAAGGTCCCCCAGTACAGACCCTTCCTTCCTTTTGACCGAAGACTGGTCGAAAATGAAATTGAAACTGTAATTGTTTAACTCTTTTTTGGGCCTTCCTGGCGCTGGGATACAATCGCTACGGTTCTGAGTTCAATTCTTATTTGGGGGAATGATATTTAATATTGTTGTTTCCTCGCTCTGGTAATAAGGCAAAATGCGGCAGTGAGTGCGGCCACTCAACACGCAATGCCCCAAGAATTCAGCGGAAAGAGAGTGAGAAAAGAAAGTATTTTTTGCCACTCCGGAGAATTTGCTTAATAGGCTGTTAGCAGGTTTACACGCTAAGCCGAGGATTTTGATATTAATTTTCAATATTACTATTGTGAAAATATAGATTACAGTAATTTACTTAAAAAAGCAATACAATGTATAAGCAAATCTTATATATCGAGTTGACTAGCGTTGTCTTAGTAAAATGTCGCTAAATTTTGCGTGGGATCGAGTTTGTAACGAGACGGCGTGGCGCCTGCTTTCGTAGTTAAATAATACTACCAGCTTTTACAGGAAATACAGATTAAATAAAATCAGCTTCACGTTGTATCCCGCACACAGCAGGGTAGGCAGAGGGAACCTAGTGTTAAGACACTCCGTTTCCCATTTTCTGCCGAATTCTGGAGGCATTGCGTGTTGAGTGGCAGAACTCAACGCCGCGCTTTGCCTTCGCACCAGAGCGAAAAAATGGAAATATAAATTTAAGCAAATATTTCATATCCTCGAGTGGGGATCGAACCCACAACCTGTCGGTTTTAGAGTCACACTTTGTGCCCCAGCGCTACGTCCGGCCTCGTAATACAGATTAAGTATTTAAATATGTATCTATAAATAATCGGAAGCCGTATTTCATAATCGTTTTATCATTTTTTTTCAGCTTTACGCTGTATCCCGCATGTAGCAGGGTAGGCGGACTAAGCATTGAGTTAAGACACTCCGCTCCCCGCCGAATTCTAGAGGCATTACGTGTTGAGTGGCGGAACTCAACGCCGCGCTTCCCCTCGGGTGGTAATCGTATTCACAACCTGTAGCGTTTACAGCCACAACTCCTCAACTCGACTAGCTTTATCTATCCATATAATGAATATGTAGGTAACTTATTGTAGCCTGTACATGAAATAAAAAACTATTTATTATTGAACATTTAATAGTGTAACAGAAATCCTAAACAATTATTTTTTTAAATCTTTGTTTCCCTTAACTTCTGTGTTTGTTTTATTTCCATCGGTTTACAAATAAAAACGGTTTATCAATATAAAGTGTTCTGTTAGATGAATTTGCTGTTTTATAGAATTGATTGAAATTTTAGTTTGCAATGTATAGATCTTGTCTTTAAAATAAGTATGTTATTAGAAAACGAAAGTAATTCAAATTTGTAAATAAAAAATCCGATAGTATTATATAAATGTAAAGTAATCATGCTATTATATTTATGATCTTTTGACGTCTAGAAGAAGAGGAGAATCGACTTGAAATGTTGGAAATATAGAGTTATACGTATATTTGCCGGAAAATTGTAAATTTTAATTTCTTAAATTAATTTAATTTATCCATTTCCAAATCAATTCCAAAAATGACGAAATAGCTTTTTGATTTTTGGAGATTTTTTACAGTCAGATTTAGATTTTGTATTTCTGTAAATTTATACAATATTTAAATACATTAAAAAAAGATAAATAATTTTTTAAATTGCTTCAATATAACTTTAGTTTAAATCGCGAAGTACTTATATGTAGTAATACATTTTCACATACAAGTCAGGTCGTACCGATATTATAACATTCTTTTCCTTTCCTTTTCCGAGAAAGCTTAGAATCTTAGATCGATGATTCGTACAATACCGTGGTTTGTTGACATGACTACATAAATTATATTTCTGAATTCAAACGCTTACAATAAAATTTTTCTTATATCAACTAAGTATTCAAAAAGAATCGCATAGAAAAGACATTTCTAGAAACTGTATCTCTTTTAGACGCTACATTTCTATAATTCCAGCGAGTACCGCCACTCAACACGCAATTCCTACAGAATTCGGCGGAAATTGGGAAACGGAGTGTCTTAACACTGTGTAGGTTCTCTGCCTATCTTGCCGGGTTCCCTTTGTCTACACTGCCGGGTTACATCGTTAAGCTGATTTATATTTTTGTTTATAGAACGTTTGGCGCTCCGTTCTCTCGGACTATCCCGCTAGGGATAAAGCGTGAAGTTAAGTTAAGTAAGTTAAGTTTATAGAACGTTAGTAACATTTACTTCCTTGCACCAGAAACTGTCAACTGTGCTATAATTAGGCCTTTAAATCATTTATATATACAGCTTTGCTAAGTTTTAACGAGCTTTCTCAAATACTTCAACAGAACCTACAGTTTGTAAACATTTCAGAGGCGTTCAGTAAACCACAAATATAATTGATATTTCCACGATTTAAAGCGTATTCGAGGATTTATATTGTTTTACTCATTTGTTTGTCAGGGTGGAGGATTTCTATTAATAAAATTAGTAAAAAAGGTTCTATTTTAGGTTTTATGTTATTTTAGATTTCGTTATTTAGAATCTAAATCCATAAAATAGTAAGCTTTGCGTTAAATAGGTCTTTTAGGTATTTTTCTCATGTTTCTATTCCGATCTCGTTAAACAACCACTCGTGTTACTCCACGCCATGCACGCGAATCGAGACAGGATTTTCTTTCCCACAAAAAAAAAATAATGTGTCATATTAAAAAAAAACTACAACAGCAATTTAAAAACAAAACAAAGAAACGTAGTTCTTAACATATTATTACAATAATAATAATTTCCACACTAGTAAACACGCTGTATATAAACATAGAGTAGTGTAGTATAGATACATCGTACGTACAAGTATGAATGGAGCTGCCACGGGTGGTTGCGCGCGCGCGTAACGGTCGGCCCATCCGTCTGCATACCACTATACTAGTGGATAGGATAACTATTGGATAGAGAAATTGAAACGTATTTTATTTGAGGAAAATATAATATTTAAGTGTTTTAGTGTTTTTTGGCAAATAATGTTAATATGATAGTTGGGAATCTTCGAATTTGTACAATATATTGTACCGACTGTTATCGTCTCGTGTTCAAATTAGAATAACTAAGAGAGTATGACACGTCGTAAGTGGCCGAAGTGATTGGTGGGTTACATCGACACGATTAAAGTAAACTAATAGTAGCCTTAGTCAATAACCTTCGTTGATAATTAGAATATACAACATTAAAAAAATCTTTACGAATCAGTACTTCCCGGAATAGTACATTCAACAAAAAAACCTCTACAGCTTTATAATATTTGTATAGATCAAGCACACCGCAGGGTAGGCAGAGGAAACTTAGTATTAAGACACTCCGTTCCCCATTTTCCGCCTAATTTTAGAGGCATAGCGCAAAAATGTTCCTAATTAAACCTGATAATCCGAATATCTCTCATTTCGAACCATCAGGTATTACAAACATTATTATTATGTACAAACACATTGAGATACTCCGAGAACTTAACTCTAAGCATTCCGAGATACGGCACTAAATTTTATGATCGCTCCTTTGCTGTGCGAGCTACTAAATTGTGGAACGAATTACCATAAAATATTAAGCTCTCGAAATCTTTCAGTATATTTTTAAAAATTAAATTAAAATTAATTAATTTAAAAATATTACTTAAAAGATGATTCACTTTACGATGGCGCCAATATGTATTAGTATATTATAATAATACGCATTTTGGAGGTACCATATGCGTGTATGTTTATGTATTAGGAGGTAGTATGATATGTTTGTTTATTTATATCATCTACCCTTTATTGTCATATAAATTTACAAAACCAAAGGTCGTCTTGAAGAACTCGTCGATTTTTTGTGCGTCAATTGTTTTCTTATTTTCTCTTTCCTTTTATTATTTCATAAAAGTGTGCACAAAAAAGTAAATAAATAAATATGAAACTTATGATAAAATACCTTGATACGCATTATGAGATGTTTTTATATGATTTTGGAATTTGTAATTCTTGTCTTACCGCCATTTTTGGTACCTATCTTTAAATTTATAAGTTACGCAGATTAGACGGGCAAAGACACTTCCATCTTGTTTGAGTACAGGTCTATATTCAGATAGCAATTTCACTTTTTGTTTATAAACGAAATACAATTTATTATAGATTTAAATTTTATAACTGGTGCAAATTGCATTAATACGTTGATGGGGTTGATTCATGATAAAAATGTAGTATCTATCTCTGCGTGATTTAATTTCATTCGTTCCAACGTTATTTACTATACATTCTTGATGTTTGTTTTGTACCATAAAATATTAAAATCACATTGTCTGTTTGTGCTATCTGCTAAATAAACATACTATTGGGACTTCTTGATACATAATCTTTTACATAAGACTGAAATTATATTATTATGCCTTGATTTTTTTTTGTAAAAAAAAAATTACGCTATCGATCGCGTCCCTAAAACTCTCTTTATCGCGCGGTAGGATTTAAGGATTAAAAAGAGAAAGCTGTACTCCGTACACTCTATCCGCGTATTAATCTACGCGCGAGGACAGCGGCGGGGGAGGCGAGGGAGGAGCGGAGGCGTGTGCGGGGGGCCCCGCGCGGGGCGCGGGCAAGTCAGTCGTGCGCGTACCACCGCGGTAGTGTTACGTGTGTTGTGTTAAAAAAACTCGATCGGCGTCACATGTAAGCGCGATGGACGTCCTCCCGAGCGGTAACCTGTTCCGCGAGCTCCAGGACGTCACCGACACCGGCTACTTCGAATGGAAGCTGTCCCTCGAGGACTACTGGCAACAGGTAAGCAGCGCGGCCACGACCCGACGAGCGCCTCCGGCACGGGCTCCGGAGTGCCGACCCGCGAGCGACCCAGCATTATTGTTTAACAATTTCGAATCTCCAATGTGGGGTGCCGTCGCGCTTGCGTGAGGCCTCGCGGTCGATTTTCAACGAATCTTCAAAGTAAAACGAACTTCTTTCGGAAGCTCCGCATTCTTGGATCGCCAACGTTAATTCCCAACTACCTACCTACAAACCAATTGGCCCGAAGGTTGTCGCGGACTGTACGCGTGCGGTACGCGGTGCACCGTCGTGGTTGCGCCATTACTAAAAATATCCTAGCAATGTTTAAGAGGTTGGAGTTTACGATATATAATGGGCATTAAAGAATATTTTGATCTCATCACCTAAATATTTTTAGTACACGCCACGTATATTTTTTTTATTCACAAATTTCGTTTGAGTTTCTAAAGTTCGAAAGCTTTGAAAAATGTATTTTGTAAATATGGAAAATTTGCGAGGTAGATTTATTTTTGTTTGAAATTGTGAATCATTGTTCGAGAACTGTTGTTTGGTTCAAGAGAATAGCTCATTCTTAATAAACAAAGTTTTTACTATATGTTGTTTTTATTATATTTGATTAAACTTGGAAAATTTCCGTATTAATTTTATCACCTGATATCAAAATATTATTTATTATGTTATACTTACTGATAAGTATCATCAGAAATTATAAAATGTTATTATGTCAGAAAGATATGTTTTCTCTTAGGGAAAATATTAACATTTCAAAGAAAGTAATAGTAAAGGAAATTAAAAAAGAAATTATGTACGAGATGTCCGCGATAGGTTATTATTTATTATTATTATATAGAAAATATAATTTTAATTATGTTTTTTATAATAACAAAAAGTAAGGAAAATTAAACTAGGTTAACTTGTTTGTAAGAAAACGGAAATTATTCTTCCATATTTAAAAAAAAACAAGTCAAGAAAGAGATTACAAAAGCAATGACAATATGAAATTAATACGTAAATATTATACCTTTCCTTAAACTGTTCTCTCGTTTATTATTTTTTTAAGGAAAAGCAAGGAAAGTTAAAGTAGTTTCAGTAATTTGTTTCTAAAAAAAACTAAAAATTAAAAGTTTGAAAAAGTAGTTTCTATTATTAGAATAGTAATAGCGATATTAGAATATTGTAATGTCATTATAAATTGTACATTTTGCTGATAGAATCGACATAAATTTCTTCAAATCCGTTTCTTGATATCAATCTTGGTATGACCAACCTGAAGAAGATGACTAATATAAAGAATTATTCGAATTAAAATATATTTTTTATTAATGCGAAACTGTAAAAAAAATAACAATATTTAATTTTTATCTATGTAAACAAAAAAAAATCTAGTTTTCAAACTATGGAAGTTGAATAATTTCTACTATTAGACCATATTACTATGGAAGTTAAATAAAATAATTCGTTGAAAACGAATATTCTTAAATTAATAATATAATAACTATATTTCTAGTGGAAAAATTACTTAGTGTCAATTCTTTTTAAAATAAAAATATTTTAAAGGAAGAGAGTAAATCCTACCTATACTAAAACACTTGAAAAAAATATTAAAAGTAAAAAAAAAAAGATTTAAAGATGTCACACGACAATAATATGACTAATGTCGACAAGGAAAGGTCATTTGGATTGTTATTGTGAATAGCAGCACACAACGAGTGCACAATTCTATACGGTCTTTCTGCAGTCTCCTGAAGTAGTTTAAAGAAGTTCTTTAAATATAAAATAATTACAATTTTATCAAAATCAATGGTCCGAATACATACGCATTGGTCGTGGGTTCGATTCACAGTCCAGTTATTTCCAATTCCCCGTTCGGGCAGGATAACGTGTAGCGTTGACCTAACACGCAATACTCTGAATTCCATACGAGATAAAAGGTGAAGCTAGTTGATTGAACTTACACTTGTTGATTAGTAAGCCATAACTAGTATATTTTTTATATATGTATATTTTTTAAACTTCACGCTTTATCCCGCACAAAGCAGGATAGGCAGAAGAAACCTGGAAAATTAGTGTTAAGACACTCCCAATATGACACTTCCGTTCAAAATTTTCCACGAATCCTGGAGGCATTGCGTGTTGAGTGACGGAACTCAACGCCGTTACAAATGTTTACTAATTATTATTTTAATTGCTCGAATACTTACAAAATCCATTTAAAATTATAAATTATAGTAGTAATACTTACTATTCATGACTAATATTCATTTATATATATCACATGACCTCATATTAAATACGCTGCCTAACCTCAATTCTCAACACAGCCGTTGAATTATATTGAAATCTTTATATAAAAAATGAATGTTTGTCTGTATGATCGTTACAGAAACGTAAACTATACTTTTGATCATGTGATGATCTTTAGCAAAGTAGTTGTGCATGAGATCACGGAAAGAAGGTTTTTGTTTTGGTTCCTACGACGAATTTTTTTTTTCAAAATGAACAAAATCAATCGTCAGAGGCCGGTCGTGGCGCAGCAGCACGAGCTGTGACTGTAAAACCGACTGGTTGTGGGTTCGATCCCCACTCGAGGAGATGAAATTTTACTTAAATCTATATTTCCATTTCCTCGCTCTGGTGTCGAGGCAAAGCGCGGCGTTGAGTTCTGCCATTCAACACGCAATGCATCCAGAATCTGGCAGAAAGTGGGGAACGGAGTGTTTTAACACTAGGTTCCCTCTGCCTACCCTGCTGTGTGC
Organism: Heliconius hermathena; assembly: GCA_013403705.1. Lineage (NCBI taxonomy): Eukaryota > Metazoa > Arthropoda > Insecta > Lepidoptera > Nymphalidae > Heliconius > Heliconius hermathena. The sequence continues at coordinate 203,664 of JAAIXJ010000197.1, forward strand.
GGGATACACCGTGAAGCTGATAAAAAAAACAAAATCAATAAAATCGATATTTGAATGAATCTCCAAAATGAATATTTGTGTAATGACTTTCCTTCAAATTAATTTTTATTTCATCAAATATTCTATAAATTTTAAACATCAACCACAAACAGAAGTGCCTTTCTTGAAATATAACGTTATAAGACAGTAACTAAGGCAAATTAAAATATTTTGTAATAAAATAAAATATAATTTGACTTTGTATAAAGATCAACCAGATATCACTTCTGTAGATATTACTGTTATACTATCAATTAATATATAGATAACATCGTGATGTAACCTGTTTGTTAGAGATAAAAACGAATACATTACATTACCAGTCACCAACTAGAATTGCAATAAGTGAATATTTGGGATATTCTAACAGTGTATACATATATATTTATTTTGGGTCCGTATTTAAAAACCGATGTTAACTGTTAGATCGATCTTGAAGGCGACCTTGAGGTTCCATTTTCGGATCGTGATCCCCTCGCGGGTTAGCTTACACGTTTGAATTCCTCGAAAGGGAATCGAACTCACGCACGTTTGTGCCCCTGCGCCACGACCTCCTCTGGCCTCAATAATTTCGTTTTGTTTACGCAAACATAAACAAACTATTTCAACATTATATTTAACACAAATTTGTTACGATTTGTCTTTTTTTTTGCATCGACGATATATCCCGCACTCTGCAGGGTAGGCAGAGGGAACCTAGTGTTAAGACACTCCGTTCCCCACTTTCTGTCGAATTCTGGAGGCATTGTGTGTTGAGTGGCAGAACTCAACGCCGCGCTTGTCCTCGACATCAGAGCGAAGAAATGGAAATATAAATTTAAGTAAATATTTCATCTCCTCGAGTGGGGATCGAACCCACAACCAGTCGGTTTTACACTCACACTTTGTGCCACTGCGCCACGACTGGCCTCTATTTATTAATATTTTATAAAAAAATATTTGTTCTACAGCTACAGTAGTGCAGTTGTACTAGATACGAGAACTCGTTCAATAAAAGAGGTCTTTCATGCTCCACAACAATGAATAATAACCAACTATTTTAATGAACGTAAAGTTAATGCAAATTAGTACTGTTCTACCAATTAAGTGAGTATACAACAGTTTTTGAGTCTGTTACGAAATTAAAATTCTTGTTGAAGAAGATTTTGAAAAAAATAATTTGTTGTTTGTTTTGGAAAGAAAAATATTTTTTTAGAAAACATGTTGAAATTTAGCATAGCGACGGAATTTGAACTCGCCTCTCTTGGAAACTGTTCAAGCGCTCTTTTTACTAAGCCATATGTGCTCAAAGATTGTTCAAATTTTGTAAATTTTCATAAAATTATTTCTATTTCCTAAGCGTGGAAAAACATTATAATTGTTAAAAAAAAATATTGATGAACTCATTGAATTTTATTCAAATAAATTTATTTATTTTACTTTTGATTAGATTTTTTATATTTTTTTTCATTATTAAATTTAAAATAGTAATCATAAAAAAGAAATACCTGAAGTAGTTCTTGTGTTAACAAGATTTAATACTCGTTGTGTTGTTTTAGAATATTAAAAAAAAAAACTTTACGTGATTAATATCTCCGTTACTTCATAGTTAAAAATAAGGTTATTTCTTTCATCTCAAATAATTTAAAATTGCAAGTAACTTATGAGAAGCTATATCGTATATCTCCACATTTTCTCCCTCCCAGTGTTAGTCCTATATAAATCGGTTCAGCTGTTTTGGAGATTAGTCTGGACAAATCCAAAGCAGACAGACAAAAAAAAATGTTTGTGTTTTCGTATCGCGTATAGCTATAAAAGAAATCACGTGATTAACGGACGCCTTCTTACGTCATAGTTCAGCATAAGGTTTGATAGCGTCGTTCTTTCCTTCATCACAAATAGTTTAAAATTGCAAGTAATTTACGAGATGAGGCTAGTCGCGGGGCAGGGGCACATAGTGTGACTGTAAAACCGACGGGTTGTGGGTTCGATCCCCACTCGAGGAGATGAAATGTTTACTTAAACTTATATTTCCATTTCTTCGCTCTGGTGTCGAGGCAAAGCGTGGCGTTGAGTTCTGCTACTCAACACGCGATGCCTCCAGAATTCGGCAGAAAGTAAGGAACGGAGTGTCTTAACACTAGGTTCCCTCTGCCTACCTTGCTGTGTACGGGATACAACGTGAAGCTGATTTATTTTATTTTAATTTATGGGAATCTATATCGTAATTTTTAAAAAATCCTTTAAATGGACGCTACCATTGAAGAGAACCTACAACGAGCTTTTTAAACTTTTGTCTTTGTGCCATTTCGCCACAATGTTGGTAGGATTACGTTATAAAATTGTATTTTCTCTTTTGAATTTGCAGGAAAGCTTCACATAAAAATATTTTATATTAAAAATTCTTTTATAACATAACTTGTATTATGAAGATGTTTTTTTTATTGTATATAATTAATTTACATTCAACAAATGAAGGAGATACAAAAGCTAAGAAAAATAGTATAGATAATATATTTTCAAGATCTTGAAGAAAATCATAATAAAGAAAAAAACTGGAAGAGCTTCGTTTTCATTCACAACGTAAAGTTAAAGAAGAACGAGAACGACAAAGACAGAACTGACAATCTTCGTTAAGAGATTTTTTACTGTTAGCGAAGTTAGTGGAACGTAAATATATAACAAGTGCATCATTAAGTTACATTTAACTTTTCTAAACTTCGGCTTTCAACGATGTTCAAGTCATACTAGATTCCAAACAGAATTTATTATATGGATGGAGGTAGACATGCATTTAGGCGTAAAAGTTTCAAAACTATAGTGCAACTCTCAATAATAACAATATACATTAATATTATATACTTTTATTTAAATTTATATTTTCATTTCTTTGGTGTCGAGGCAAATCGCGGGAATTCCGCAATTTAGTACGCAAGGCTTCTTAAGTTTAGCGTAAAATTGGGAACGCAGTTTTTTAACACTAGGTTCCCTCTCTCTTCCCTGCTATAGGCAGGATACAACGAGAACATTAATATTATTCATTCCTATATGAATTTCCGAAAACTACACCGATATGTTCAATTTTAATTTATTCGAATGACGTGTGTGACAAAATTGATAAACAATTTATCAATAAAAAATAATTTCATCGTAAGCACAGTGAAGTTAATTTTAAAACGGCTAATTTCCACTTTCCGCCCAATATTCGAGACATTGTCTTTTAAGTGGCGGAACCCAACGTCGCGGTTTCTCTACCAGATCGGGAAAATGAAAATGTGTTAAATATAACCATTTTACCCGAGTGGAGATCGAACTAACAAACGCCGTGTAATCCTATTCTAGGCCGGGGCCTAGAATAGGATCATCCTGGTATTGGTGGTGTCGTAAGAGGCGACTAAAGTACGTGTGGTAGAGTCACGTCGCCAGCAATCGCAACACGCATGGGCGGACTTGACCGGATTATTACCACCCCCGGCATTTAAAACCGGCGTGAAGTAGTGGCTTTATACCATTGCGTTTCGCATCAGGTAATGCCGGGCTCCGGTGCCCAATCCACCTTAAAGGCCGGCAACGCACCTGTAGCTCCTCTGGAGTTGTACGGGGTTGTGGGCGGCGTGATCACTTACCATTAGGTGACACGCACGCTCGTTTGCCTTGCCTTATCCATAAAAAAAAACGTTTCGTTTAAAGTCAAACATCAGTTTGTCAAATTTAAATATTTCATTAATTTCGCTAAGCAAATGTCTTATAAATTATCTTACCTTCAAAATGGACAAGAACTGACGAGGAGCGACTTCCTATATCACGCTATAAGCTTCCAACCAGTCTTGGATAGACGTCCGAACATTATAAACTAAGACTCGAAGCTTCAAGTTATATGCATAACTCAGAAATTTATTCTATCAGAAGTCTTATACGAGATTCCATGACGTTCCATATTCTAAAGTATTTTGTCGTATTGGATTCTAAGTTGGATTGTAGAGATTTGTTCACGTGGTATAAAATATGCCCGTGCGAGATTCAGAAATAATGTAAGACTTTTTAGAATTTAAAGTTACTACTATTTTTTGGCGTCGCGCATGTATACCGCACTTATTTGGGCAGGCAGAGGGAACCTAATGTTAAGACACTCCGTTCCCCATTTTCCGTTGAATACTGGAGACATTGTGTAAACTCGCCGCGCTTTGCTTCCATAACTGAGCGAAGAAAATGGAAACACTAAATATTTAATATCCTCAAATGGAAATCAAACCCATGATCTGTCGTGTTTACAGTTACATTTTTTGCTTCTGCACCACGACTGATTTACTTATTTTTTTACCCAAAACTATAATTTAATAAATCAGTCTTCTTATTCATTAAAATGCTCGTATGTGACTAATACACAACATTCCTACAAGATAACTCGCGCGTTGTAACTATTAACGTTAATTCGGAACAATCGACGCTGTATTTTTGAGGTGTGTAGTCCAAGGAACGTGTAATATGAAGAAATTTATATAAAATATATAATATTTTTTTTTAGTTTCACGTTGTATCCCGCATATAGCGGGGTAGGCAGAGGGAACCTGGGAACCAAATGATAAGACACTCCGTTTCCACCAAATACTGGAGGCATTGCGTATTATTTTCTTTAAAATATTGCTAAATTTGCGGCCTACGATAAAAGTATTCGTATTTCTAGTTGAGGTTGATTTACAATTAGATCTTTAAAACGAACTAACATTAAGCAACGAAATGAGAAAAAATGACCGACGTACTTTTAGTTAATATTTAATATCAGAATGAAAAAAAAAACAACCGTTGGTGGTGTATCAAAAGTATCTATACATTTTTTTAACATTTTTAAAGTGTTTAGGAATATAGGAAATATTCCTATACTTAGGAAAGAAAAATATTTATTTGGAAAACGCGCCACCTTTTTCAAATTTTTATACGTTTTCTAAATAAGTATTATCTATACATGTAAATAAAATTTTAAAATATCGGTGATTTCAAAATAACCGTGTTTTACAAGTGTATATAGCTGTTTACGCGATTGTTATAAAGCGCTCGGTGCCACAGACCGAAAAAAAAAATATAATGTGGCCGTCTGGTAGCTGAAATCGATAACGAGAGAGATTGGGTGAACGGCACCGGAGAGAAAGGAATTTCTTATTCTCCCACACTTATTATTTTACTATAGAATAATTAAGTCATAGATTAAGTTAGATTTAGTAAGGTTTAAATTCTCTATTCGTTTCTTCTAACATTGTGGACAATAGTATATAATTAGTTTAGAATTAATTTTTGTCTTTTTAAATTAACTAATTTTAGTTTATACAGTAAACGTATTTTTTTAACCCTGCTACTGCAGCCCTCGTAACTCGATACTAAAACACAAATAAAGAATTTGAAAATTCTTCTCGAGGAGGTTGTGGAGCATAAAGGTTGGTTTTTATCCCGGAATTCCGGTAGAATCGGATTTTACGCGGGAAAAGCCTTAAGTTACGTTGCGTTTACGGTGCGCGCGTAACTCTGTCTCAACCCTATCTATATCTCAGTGCTAGTCCTAAATAAATCGGTTCAGCTGTTTCGGAGATAAGCCCGGACAAAAAAAACAGACAGACAACAAAATTAAAATTCTTTGTTTACTCGCGTATAACTATATGCATTTAGAACAACAAACAATATTATTTTAAAATCACATACATCTCCAACTTGATTTTTATTTATATTTATAGATATTTATATAAATTTATTTTACGTTGACTCCTAGAAGCTGCAGATCCTAATCTATTATGATGGATATGTAGTTAAACTACTATCGAGGCTTGTTATCCTTGTCAAAATGGAAACTTGCTATATTGTAAGTGAATTTGTATGAGAATTATAAACTTCCTTCACCACTAACGAGATTTAAGCTTGTTGCATATATGGCTCTAAAAGTTTAAACAATAGATGCTGTACGTAGTCCTGATTCTACTGTTATCAGAGTAAGCTGCTAAAAGTTATGTCACATATTATGGACATCAGTGTCGCCACTTATAATTTATACCTAAATTAATTATGATATAAATATCTATACATAGAGTTTTATAATCTATAGAGGCCAGTAGTGGCGCAATGGCACAAGTGTGTGATTGTAATCGAACGGTTGTGGTTCGAACCGCACTTGACACCGTTCCTCACTTTCTGCCGAATTCTGGAGTCATTGCGAACCTCGACACCAGAGCGAAGAAATTTTAATTATTTAAATTTATACTTTCATTTTGTCGCTCTGGGGTCGAGGCATAAAGTGGCGTTAAGTTCCGTCACTTCATACGCAATGTCTAAAAAATTCAGCGGAAAATTGGGAATGGAGTGTGTGTTTTGACACTTCCCCCGACCGACGACGAAACGACCTAGCGTTAAGCGACTTATGTATATCTTTAACTTTTGACATCTTCCGAATAAAGAATATTGTACTCGAACAAGATATTTTTAAGTTTGTAATGTACGTGTCCATTTATAATTTTAATTTGACTGTTAATAAAATATTAATACTACAAAGAGTATATTGTGTACCGTAAAGTACACGTAGAATGTATCAATTTTTTTCCTTATTATATAAATAATTTTGAAGCATCTATTGTGTATTAAGAATCGTTAAATATCTTCCAATTTTGCTAAAAGGTATTGCCTAAATGAACACAGTAATTTAACTAACTTATTATACTAATAGAATAAAAGGTACCTAATTTAAGTATTCAAATATGTACGTAGTTAACATACAAACTTAGCCGTATTATTATTATAATAGACGGTGTAGAAATACAGACCACTGGGAAATATTTCGCAACGTCAAACTTTGTACTATCACCTAGTACTCGTACAGTGCTAACGGTAATTAGAGTCGAAACTGTTGGCGTTTGGCACAATAAGGTAGCCAGCTTCACGCTGTATCCCGCACACTGCAGGGTAGGCTGAGGGAACCTAGTGTTAAGGCACTCTGTTCCCCACTTTCTGCCAAATTCTGGGGGCATTGCGTGTTGAGTGGCAGAACTCACTCGCTTTGCCTCGACACCAGAGCGAAGAAATGGAAATATAAATTTAAGTAAATATTTCATCTCCTCGAGNATGTAGAGACCGTAGCGTTTGGCGCTCCGTTCTCTCTGACTACCCCGCAAGGGATAAAGCGTGAAGCTAAGTTAAGTTAAGTTAAGTTATTTTGAAATTGCTTAATATGAATTGAATAAATAATATGTACTTATTTCATAAATATATATTTTTTATTATGACACAATTTCAGTTGAACTACCCAAGAGGTAAATTGATCAGGATCAGGTATTACACTAAAAGAATGGAGTTATTTCTTACAAAATTTGATTTTATTTTTACATGAAGAAAAACCTACCTACCTAATAATATCAGCCTTTGTTGACAGTTAATCTTAACAAATGAATACTATTTATGTATTGGTCTTATCAAAACATAGAATGTACGATAAAAGATAACAATGTACACATTCAAACTTACGGTTTTTGTGTGAATAGATTGTGATAAGATTTTTTTTTAAATAAATAAATACACGTTAAATTTGTAATTGTGTTAGATAAAAGATATTTCATTTCATATATATGTGTTATTAATATAGTAATAAAACTGTTTGTTTGGTTGAACACGCTAAACTCAGAAACTGTTAGTTTGAAACAAATTGAAAAAAAAAATCGTATTGTTAAGTGCATGTATAGACGAAGTCTTTCGGCTACACATTAATAGGTAAGTTATAGGTATTGGACTTGTGGTCAAGGTTACCTCGAACAGTTAGATTGTGTCATGTGTCATAAACAACTCTTTAACTCGCAAGCGGCAAAAAAGTTAGTATAGTAAAAAACACATTTATACCGCTAAACTCGCTAAACACATTTATTCTGGCTTTGTCAGAATTAAGAAATATTAGAAGTTTTATTATTATATTGTTGCAAAATAGAGCCTCCAATTTTGTTTAATATTAACATACTTTATAAATACTTTAAAAAATTATATTAAAATTAAAGATTTGGTCAAGTGCAATTCTTTATATTCTATGGGACGTCGACCTTTGTAGATTTTAATTTCAACTACATATCTGCTCAAGTTCAAGAGAACAAGAATCCCGACATACATACAGATGACAGTCAAGAGATCGTATAAGAAATCCGTTTTTTTCCTCATTTGAGGTACGGAACCCTAAAAATATAATAATAATAAAACCTCATTTGTTGCTCACAAATACGTCTGTATTGATAATCCTTAATGATCTTACACGTCAATTAGGAATTTGTGAGGGGAGGCAGTAGATATGTAAATTGACCTAATTATTCAACTTACTCGATTTAATTAGGAGTGGATTCCATACTAATATACATATTGTTAGTATAAAATTTCTTGACGTTTTATATAAGTTTCGCAAACTTACTAGCTTCTATTTTAAAAATGTCGTAATGGGAACGGAGTATTTGATCACTAGGTTCCCAGGTTCCCTTTGCCTACCTTGCTATGTGCAGAATACAGTGTTAGATTAAAAAAATATATGAGAAGAAATTATTACCTTTATTTCTTAGTGAGATAGGCTCGCTAGTTTTATATTAAAAAAACAATAGCAAAGCAAGCAAGAGCGAAACCTCAAGTAAAAGCTAGTATTATCAGAAATATGTGTATTTATTTGTTTATTATTGTATAAAACAAATGAAAATAGTTGGATTTTCGGTCTTTGTTTTTTTTGTTGATTCAGTTATACCGGAAACACAAGTGGATCTCCGCGGAGGTAGGGAGTTCAGAGTAGCATAAGGATAACGTTGCGATTAAACAGGATTATCAACAACACTTTATAAATACATGTACGTACTCTTTGCTTATTGCTTATTTATATATACTATATTATTATTTTGAAATATTCGTATTTTTTAGCTTCACGCTGTATCCCGCACATAGTAATTAGAGGGAACCTGGGAGCCTAATGTTAAAAATATTCCGTTTCCATTAATAAACTTCCGTTATCCACAAATGTCTGGAGGCATTGCGTGTTGAGTGGCGGATCTCAACGCCGCGCTTTGCTTCGTTACCAAAGCGAGGAAAAAAATATTATTCATTGATAAATATGCAATAATAGATTTATATTTTAATGGTAGAAGTATCCATATGAAAATTGAACGTAGCAAGATATGAACTCACGCCTCTTGGACACCGTCCAAGAAATGCGCCTGTCAATTAAGCTGTCTGAGGCCGGTCGTGGCGCAGCGGCACGAGGTGTGACTGCAAAACCGACTGGTTGTGGGTTCGATCCCCACTCGAGGAGATGAAATATTTACTTAAATTTATATTTCCATTTCTTCGCTCTGGTGTCGAGGTTAAGCGCGGCGTTGAGTTCTGCCACTCAACACGCAATGCCTCCAGAATTCGGCAGAAAGTGGGGAACGGAGTGTCTTAACACTAGGTTCCCTCTGCCTACCCTGCTGTGTGCGGGATACAGCGTGAAGCTAATTTAATTAATTTTTTTTTAATTAAGCTGTACGTGCACATCAAAATTTCTATACAATTATTAAAATTTAGTTGTTAATATTCTATATTTTACTACTTTATGTGAAATATAAATAATTTTACGAGAATAATTTAAAATGACGACATTGTCGACAGTCTAGTTTCAAACAGCGTATAAGAAGAAACTCGAAAATTATTAATTTACATATAGGATTTGTAAAAGACGAAATCTCATAAATGAACATAAATAATCTATATTATGGCCAAATTGCTCAAATCACATCAAATTTAATTATTAGCTGGTTTACCATAATTTTTAGTATTTTTTTTAGCATCACGCTGTATCCCGCACACAGCTAACCCTTAGCAGTGGGAACCTAGTGTTAAGACACTCCGTTCCCCATTTCCGCCGAGAGCAAAGAAAAATTAAATATTATATTGAGGCCAGTCGTGGCGCAGCGGCATTAGGTGCGACTGTAAAATCGACTGATTGTGGGCTCGATCCCCACTCGAGGAGATGAAATATTTACTTAAATTTATATTTTCATTTCTTCTTTCTGGTGTCGAGGTTAAGCGCGGCATTGAGTTCTGCCACTCAACACGCAATGCCTCCAGAATTCGGCAGAAAGTGGAGAACGGAGTGTCTTAACACTAGGTTCCCTCTGCCTACCCTTCTGTGTGCGGGATACAACGTGAAGCTGATTTAATTTTTATTTTATCTAACGCACCACCTGTTGCGTTTACACTCACACTTTGTGCCTTTGCGCCACGACTGGCCTCAACTCAACTATAACAAATAAATTTTGAACATTTGACATCAAATTATTTATTATTTACATTATAATTGGAAACGGCGCTCGCTATATCCGATTGCAACTAACACGCTGTTCAACACGGCCATTGTCTTCTATGTGTTGGAATCGATTGTTACTATTTACCTATTATTCAATTACCATCAATTATGCTGTCAAACTGTTCATTCGTTTGTGTTATCTGTATGAAGTAATTTATAGTAATTGGTGATTGTTGTAGAATCTTGATTTGGCACTGGTTGGTACTTTGTTGTTTTTTTATATTATAAAAATAAATATATTTGTATATATAATAAAGTGAGTTAGTATGTATATTTAGAATTAATTAAATATTATAAATCGTCACGCATGAATCGCAAAAAGATATAGATCATCAAAATGAGGTGTCGAATTACCTTAAAAGTTAAAAAGTCATTTACCTTGTTTATAATAACGTTATCAAAAAAATCAGCTTCACGCTGTATCCCGCACACAGCAGGGTAGACGGAGGAAGCCTCGTGTTAACACACTCCATTTCCCTCTTTCCGCCAATTTCTGGAGGTATAGTTCTTCCGCCATTCAACACGCAGTGTGGCGGAACTCAATGCCGCGCTTTGCCTTGACACCACAGCGAATAAATTAAAATATTAATTTAAAAAATTATTTCGAGTGTGGATCGAACCCACAACCAACCATGCTTACTCGCACTTTGTGCCCCTGCGCCACGACTAGCCTCAAATAACGTTACCAATATAATATATTGAAATATACAATTTTCATTTCTCTCCCTGTCCCAATTCCAACGTCCACTGACCGCAAAGTAGTCGGAGCTTGCGCTGTAGGGATCGCGATCTGTTATACATACCTACGTATAATTTACTTTAAATTCTGGTTCAGATATAATATTGGTCATTTGGTGCAGTAATGACGTATTTGCACATTTTTTAAAGAAAACGCTATAGAAGTTCGTAAATAGTCTTTCCTTTTTAGTTTCATGCTACACGTGGCAGGGTAGTAAGAGGGAACCTGGGAGACTAGTGATAAGCATTCCGTTGCCATTAAGACACTTCCTTTCTCTGCTTGATGCTTTTGAAGATTTGGCTCTTAACTTAACATATTAGTAAAATATTCATCCAATTGAGGCTGTAGTTATGATATATATAAAATTAAACCAAAAAAATAATTGATTCATCGACAATTTCTCCTAAACATCTCCTTTGACATAGACTAAGGAAGGCATCCCAAATAGCTCCTGCCAAACGAAATTCACGCATCAAGAACGTACTTCCGGTCGTTGGGCACCAGCCCTTGTAACGTAGGTATTACGTATGCACCATACATACATACATACATGTTTGATTAGGCGGCTATTGAATTTGCACAGTTCAGTTATTCTCTAATTGCACTAATTATAGCTTCGTATTAATTTATAATACGTTTAGATCGTATCATTGCAAGTTGCCGTTTAATTGAGTGTACGTGTGAGTTAGTTGGAGCTGATTCGAATTTATGCTGTTATTAGTATATGAATAGAGATTTTTAGATAGAAGAGAAGGAGAGAAGGAAGAGAGACAGAAGGAACCTAGTGTTAAGACACTTACTTTCCCAAATTTTCGCCGAATTTTTAAGGCGTTGGGCAGGCTAGAGCGAGGAAAATGAAAATTAAATACTTAATTTCCTTAAGTGGGAATCGAATCCACAATATGCAGCGTTTAAAAAGCCTAATAAATAAATAAAATTGCTTACTTTAAAAATTAAAATCAAAATTTGCCGCGGCTTTAATCGTTTTATGTTGTAAAAAATATTATTTTTTATATCTGAATCGGTTTAAAAAAAACTACCCCAATGGTTGTTTAGTATTAATTAATTAAATTTGACACATCTCTATATTATTGGACGTGTTTTTTTTAATTTTATTATAAAATCGGGATTTTGAATTATTATTTAAACAGTCATACCTATTATATTATATTCATTAAACTATTGTTGCATTTTGCTATAGTAACATATTTTCTACAAAAACAAAAGCTGAGTAAGTTTCAGATTGTTGTACCTATGTATGTATATGAAAAAAAAGAAATTAGGACGGGACTGAACTGAACATCATAATTTACTTACTACAGTAACATTTATATTAATACCTATTTAGAAAACGTGTGGAATAACACTTTAAAAATGTTTAAAAACATTTATATTTTTATTAAAAAAAAAAGTTTCACGCTTTTTCCCACGCACAGCAGGATAGGCAGAGGGAACCTAATGTTAAGACACTCCGTTCCCCACTTTCTGTCGAATTCTTAATTTGAATTTGTCGAATTCTAAAATTGCGTGTTGAGTGGCGGAACTCAACGCCGCGTTTTGCCGCAAAAAATGGAAATATAAATTTACTTTTGTTAAAATTTACAATTCTTTTGATATCTTGGAAGGAAATGAATTATTTATTTGAATTTATATTTCCATTTTTTCGCTCAGGTGTCGAGGCAAAGCGCGGCGTTGAGTACCGCTACTCAGCCTCCGCCTCCAGAATTCGACGGAAAGTGGGAAACGGAGTGTCTTAACACTAGGTGATCTCTGCCTATCCTGATGTGTGCGGGAAACAGCGTGAAGCTGATTTAATTTAATAAATCTTTAAGTCCTATTATAGCTTATTCGTTTAGTTTCACAAATTTTCAACATTAAATATACATAATATAATGATACCCCCACACTACCAAGCATGTGATAGTCTCACTTCAAGGACTGGGAAGTTAAAGTGATTAGAATTGAAGTGTTAAAATCATGTTAGAACAATGAACAAAGTTATTATACTTAGTATAAAAAGTTATGTATTTTTAATAATTCTAGTAGTTTGTAGATGTATGTATAACTTATATTTTTTTTTCTTCAAAACTTTAGTTAAATTTTAATTGAAACTCAGCATAAGTTCCATAATGCATGTTTTGAGGATTGTTTTCTTTTTACACTTTTTGATCCATTTATCGTTTTACCCAAATAAAAAGATACAGGGAAGAAATGCTTTGTACGAAAAAAACAGGATTTTGTGAAGGCTAGTGTAAAGTTTTATACCCTATTCACGAAGGCATGAGATAAAAGGTAAACAAATCAAAAAAAGGTTTTTTTATAGATAACGATTGATGGAGTATATTAAGTAATACACAATATCTATGGATGTAAATAATATTATTGGATTATGTCTACATAACTTATTAGCTAATAATTATGATTTAAATTTATTGATTTCATCAATGATGAAATAATTTTTATATTTTTTTTTATGAAAAATTGAAGTGAACAAAATTAGAAGTGAATATAAACGAATATAATAATTAAATATAAAGATTGTTTATATATTTAAAGCCAGGAGCATTGTAAAAAAAAATTTTAAATTAAAAAATGTTTCTTTCTATTCATCCCATTTTATGGTATCATAAATACTACAGATTATTTTCTTAATTTTCATAATAATGTTAAAATACTTGACAGGTATAAACACCCAAAAGCCGACTTGTTGTCAAACTTGAAACGTATTTTAATACTTTAAAAATAAACTAATATATATATATATATGATGTTTTGTCATCGGTCAGATTACATCCGCCATTTTTACTGATGGTACTTACTATACTTCTAATCTATATTCTATTTCTATATTTCATAAGACAGTACTGTTGTGATTCCGTTAGCTCGTTTTTGTTATATTGTTTTTTTTTTTATTTTATTTTAACACATGAGTAAACTTAGACAAAATTAAATAGAAATTAAAAAGCTACCTAAATGTTTTAGAAACAGTAGGTATATTTGGTTTACATTTTGTCTCGTACCAAAATGAATAGAGTATAGTTTATATATGAACCAGCTATTCTGTGGTTTCGCCAACACGGTTTAATGGAAATAATTAAAGAGTTGTGTAAGATAGGTACATGACACATTCTTAGAATGTGCTCGAGGTAAATTTGACCACAGGTGACCTAGATAGTTAGCTTATAGTCTGCTTTTATGAATGGACCATTTAGCACAAAAATATTTGTTCAATTTGAACCTGACACGGGTTGCTGAGATCAGCGTGCTCAACCAAACAAACTTCAGCTTTATAATTTTAATATTTAGATAAATTTTATACTCCGGTCACACGTATTAAAGTATCACAAAAATGAATAAAACTATTTTTTAGCCGACCTTTGCATGATAGATGAAATATTTACTCAAATTTATATTTCCATTTTCTTCGCTCTGGTGACGAAGCAAAGCGCGGCGTTGAGTTATGCCATTCAACACGCAACGTCTCCACTAAGTTCCCTCTGCCTACCCTGCTGTGTGCGGCATACAGTGTGAAGCTGTTTTTTTTTTTTGATTCACCTCTGCGCGTAAGTATCTTATGATTTATTCCTATTTTGACATGAGTAATAGTAATGTTTTATCAATTCTCGGAACGACGCGGGTCCCCAAGGTTTTCTTTTTCCGCCATAACAAATAGTTGTTTTAATAGTTAAGTTGAGTGTTTTTCATAAGAACAAGAAATGGAAATATCTTTCGATTTCACATATTATATACGTGAGGGTTTGTGACGTGCATTGCAATTACATTTATTGTCTATTCAAGAAACAGCATTGTAGCTATTATTTTGAATATTATCATTTAATTTATAGTATTGTTACAAATTTTCTTTGGCATCAATCAACTTTTGGCCTTGTTTTCTTACGTTAAAAGAAATAACTATTTTAGTTTGAGTATTTTAAAATAAAATAAAT
>JAAIXJ010000197.1:220077-376104 GCA_013403705.1 Heliconius hermathena
TATATATATATATATATATTCCACTTTAAGCACTTCTGATTCATAAAATTACAAAAAACAAATAATATTGTACCTCAAAAAAATGCTAGGGCTAAAATCAAAAGACTAAGCTAAGCTAAACAATCCTAAATCAAACACAAAAATAACTAATTAACATTTATTCCTGTTTATTGTATCGAAATACATTATTTCCTTATTTTGTTATTATTATATTTAACCACTTTTAAAATATGGGGTGAATCAACATGGAGCTCACGTACAAACTGAATAAAGTTCAACATGCCTTTGCAGCTTGTTTGTATGACGCCTGACTGCGTCCAGTCGGAGTGAGTCATTTTGAATATTATTATTATATGAATACCGTAATGACTCATTTACTACTTGTTATATAAAGAGGCAACTTATAATTCTTACAATCGATAAGTTATGGGAAGAAAGCGATTGCGATTTGAATTAGTTGTGTTGTGACCCAAAATAAAAAATATAGATAAAGATATCGATTAATATTACAGACAAATCAAATAAAAAAAAATCAGCTTCACTCTGTATCCCGTGTAGGTAAAAGGAAACTAGTGTTAAGATACTCCGTTCCCCATTTTCCTCCGAATTCTGGAGGTATTACGTGTTGAGTGGCGGAACTCAACACCGTACTTTGACTCGACACCAGACAGAAGAAACTATAAATTTAAATAAATATTTAATTCCCTCGAGTGGGGATCGAACCCACAACTAGTCACATCCATAGTCACACTTTGTGCCCCTGCGCCACAACTGGCCTCTATATATCTAATTGTGTATTATTTATAAAATAAGAAAAACATATTTAAACTAAGTTTTAATGTTTTATAATGATTGTTTACAATACAAATAAAAAAATAAAAAAACCTGGAACATCGAAGTAAGAAAAAATATTGATTTGAACTGTTTGTACTTTTATTTGTATATAAAGAAAATTAATAAAATTCTTACGCTTACGCCAAGTGATGATTAAAAAATTTAAAAGAAAAAGAATATCATTTTTGAAATTAACTCCTAAATAATAATTTATAATTGAGGCCAGTCGCGGCGCAGTGGCACGAAGTGTGACTGTAAAACCGACTGGTTGTGGGTTCGATCCCCACTCGAGATGAAATATTTACTTAAATTTATATATCCATTTCTTCGCTCTGGTGTCGAGGCAAAAGCACGGCGTTGAGTTCTGCCATTCAACACGCAATGCCTCCAGAATTCGGTTAACACTAGGTTCCCTCTGCCTACCCGGCTGTGTGCGGGATACAGCTTGAAGCTGATTTTTACTTTTTAATATAATTTTTTAACTCCTAAATAATAATTTATATTGGCTTATACTTGAGGTTTAACCTAATTTTGTAGGTAGTTTTAATATATAATAGCAAAGAATATTATCTACATATTTACGTCATTCGATCTATTGTTTTCAAACAAAGCCGCACTTTACTTTAAGATGAATCTGAGTTCGTTCGTAATTTTACCATTACACATTTAACGTCAGTCGTAACGCAGGGTAACAAATGTGTGACTGTAAACGTGACTGGTTGTGGGTTCGATTCCCATTCAAGGAAATCAAATGTTTATTTTTATTTTATTTATATTCATTTCGCTCTGGTGTCGAGGCAATGTGCGGCGTTGATTTCACTGAACACACAATGCCTCCAGAATTGGATGGATGGAACATGGGGAACGGAGTGCCCTAACACTAGGTTCCGACTGCATTCTT
Source organism: Heliconius hermathena (assembly GCA_013403705.1). Taxonomy (NCBI): domain Eukaryota; kingdom Metazoa; phylum Arthropoda; class Insecta; order Lepidoptera; family Nymphalidae; genus Heliconius; species Heliconius hermathena. The sequence continues at coordinate 221,813 of JAAIXJ010000197.1, forward strand.
TACTAAGCGCGGGATACAGGGTGAAGCTGATTATTTATACTTTTTTGTTCACTACGGCTGTACGGCGTCGCAGTAATCGATAGAACGATAAGATTTTTAAAATATAATTATTCTTCCACTCCAAAATTAAAGCTAAATAATTGGTATTATAATAATATATTAAATTAAATGTATTGCTATGCATATTGTTGCATTACATAGATAAAAAATGCGATAAGACATTATAAGTATTTGTAAGTTTGGTTAAAGTCAAAGATATATTTTTTATATGTTATGTTTTGTATTGTACATTATATTGACTTTAATTTATTACAATAGATTTTTTAAATATTTTTTACTTAGATATATCTCAATAGGTTTTATATTTAGGACTAGAGCCATAATTAAAATAAGGCGAATGCTATTGTCGGAATTTTGTCTTGTGTTTTCAAATGAATCTAGAGCAATTTCGTGCAACTGTTTTTTCAGATTAATACACACGTGACCAAATTATTTTATTGTAAAATACATTATAGATTCCATTTCTAGGAAAAATATTTTTTAGAGAGTTTTGGCGCTGTAAACGTGACTGGTTGTGGGTTCGATCTGCACTCGAGGACCTGAAATATTTATTTAATTTTATATTTCCATTTCTTCGCTCTGGTGTTGAGGCAAATCGTGGCGTTCCGCCACTTAACACGCAATGCCTCCAGAATTCGGCTGTAAGTGGGGAACAGTGTGTCTTAATACTAAGTTCCCTCTGCCTACTCTGCTATGTGGAGAATACAGCGTGAAGCTTAATAACAAATATTTATTACATACATTAAAAATATTAACTACTTTCCAAAATAATTCAAGCCAATTCGTACATATCGATATGAAATGGTTGTCAATAGCGACAATTAAAAGCCTATCATGTTCCCGAAAGTCCACTTTTGAATAACAACACTAAAAACATTTACACTAACCATACATTGGAACACGTCACTGTCCATACTACGCCTCCGGCATTATTCATTAAATTGCTAGCAATCGAGTCCCGTGCATCGATGTTGACCCCTCTTATTAAGTTAACTATCATCCCCGGCCAATAAAAAGAATAAGCCCCCATCGGTAATAATTCAGCTCATTCCACTATTCCTACTTTTACATTCATATAAAAGGAGGCCAGTCGTGGCGTAGCGACACGAAGTGTGACTTAAAACCGACTGGTTGTGGGTTCGATCTCCACTCGAGGAGATGAAATATTTACTTAAATTTATATTTCCATTTCTTCGCTCTGGTGTCGAGGCTAAGCGCGGCGTTGAGTTCGGGAGAAAGTGGGGGACGGAGTGTGTTAACACTAGGTTCCCTCTGCATACCCTGCTGAGTGCGGGATACAGCGTGAAGCTGATTATTATTATAAAAGGAAAAAGAAAAAACTCAGATATTTTTGATAATTTTTATTTATATTTATGTTTTCTTTTTGATTCATCAGTAGTATTCTAAAACGCTATAGTGGCCAGCGTCCAAATATCCAGAAAATAGTAAATGTTTGATCACTCTGCCTTGTCCGTATTCAATGACTTTAGTGCACAGATCTCTGTGAACAACAAACGTGACGTCTGGATACAATTCGCTGACACAATGCAGTTCCACGTGACCCGCATATTCACCGTCTCTCGCCATCAAACGTCCATAATCTGAGGCGACTTGTATCTCCAGACCGTACGATCTGTCTCCAATTATAAAGTCTTTATAGCGATGCCAGTTGTTGACCACTCTCTCTACGACTTGCAGTCTTATCTCTCTGTGATTTTCCTGCGTTCCAAATAAACAGTACGAGACAGACCTAAAAAGACAATTTCCATCACCTTTGATTGGAACTAGACGACGAGACATTTTCTCTCCGCTAGTGTAAACTCGTTTTGGTCTTATTAAGTCTGCTACGGTTTTTTGCTATCGATTTCTCGATGCGTATTTATCTAAGAAGTTAGTATCTCTGTATCGATGTGGAATACTTGTAATTTTTTTATGATATATTTAGAATTTTTCATATGAAAAGCAGATGCCATTGGTGAATGATACATTAAAACTATTATATAAAAACTAAAGATAATACGTCATTTCTATTGATAGTTGTCAAATTTTCACAATTGTCGATTAATGTATGGAAATTAGATTGACAAAATTGATTGGTTGAATAGAGATTGTAATTTCTATATATTTAAAAATATTATACTTAAAATTTGGCCTAGATCAATTTAGATAGTGTGACTTACATGTTTGTATTTAAAACGAATAAAGTGTTACGGAAAATTAGTTTAACAGAAGTGACGTTGGACTTCGCTGTCCAAGACATTTACTAAAAGAGTAAAGTGTCAATAGTTTCTATAATATTATTATTATTACGCACTTCTTATCTTATAATTTGTATACTAAAATTGATATTGTATACAAAATTTCCATGTAACAAGAGAGGATCTCTCGTGCCATTTGTCGACAGTTCATTTTGTCACAGTAATGGTTCTTGATATATTATGATTCATATTTTTTACAAAGATGACCTTTCATTCTGATTTTTATCATCACATTTGAAATTATTGGTAAGAAATTATATTGAAGTATTTAGCAGTATAGTAATTTTTACTAAATATATTTTTTTAATTTTTTTTAGCATCACGCTGTATACTTTACATATCATGGTAGGCAGATGGAGCCTGGGAACTTAGAGTCAAAACTCTCCGTTCACAATAAGCTTAATTCTGAAGACATTACGTGTTAAGTGGCGGAACTCTGCTCGCCGCACTTTGCCGAAATTATCAGAGCGAAGAAATGTAAATATTAAATATTTCATTTCCTCGAGTGGGAATCGAACGCACAACCGGTCATATTTACCAACACACGCTTTTGTCCCTGTACCACGACTGGCCTCTATTTCTTCAACGAAGCTTATAATTTTTTCTGTATATTTACAGGTAAGGAGTCCACTTCAGTGCAACAACGTCGCACAAGTAGGTCAACTAAGCAACATATTTTTAAAGAAAAAAAAACATTTCAATGATATCACTAATACCATTTTATATTAAAAATGTTTAATTATTTATGAATAAATTGAATAAAAGATAAAATTAAACAACTACCAAACATTTGCGAATGTAATTCATCTTATTAAATCTGATCTGCATACTTCCGTCAACGATTTCTAGAATTGCTTTTAACATTATAAACCGAATGGAAAAACCAGCCTCATGATTTTTAATTAATATTTTTGTTATTAGTCAAAGAGACTCTAGGGGCAAATTCGATTTCCTCCTTTTTGCTACTTTGTGGATGAGGGAAACGGCGCGCCGCTAAATCAATGCCGCGCTTTGACTTAATTGAATCGAGACCAACTTCAACGTACTGACCGTACAAACATTTCTTCAACGTATAGAAATTTAATATTATTTTTTTAGGGTCATTAATTTATTTAAGTAATTAAAAAAAATAAATCAGCTTCACGCTGTATCCCGCACAAAGCAGGGTAGGCAGAGGGAACCTAGTGTTAAGACACTCCGTTCCCCACTTTCCGCCAAGTTCTGGAGGCATTGCGTGTTGAGTGGCGGAACTCAACGCCGCGCTTTGCCTCGATACCAGAGCGCAGAAATGATGATATAAATGTAAATATATATTTCATTTTCACGAATGGGGATCGAACCCACAACCAGTCGCGTTTGCAGTCACACTTTGTGCCCCTGCGCCACGATTGACCTCTATTATATTATTTAATTAATTAGAGAGTAAAAATTACAATTTTTTTAATAATTTTAATTTTAAAGAACTTACCATAGCTGAATACCTCATAGAAATAATAACCAGAAAATATACTCTTGATTTGTCATAAATTATTTATTGTCGTAAAGGAAAATGATAACAAATACCAAATGTATTGCATTATTTGTTATTATTTTGAGTGTATATACCTATGTACGTGGTCATATAACATTTTGACCTAAATCTAGCTGTTCACTCGTTAATTTGATCAAAACTTTGCTTATGAACGTAGATATGTATGTATGTATTTCCCTCAAGGCGTGTCAGAATATTTACTCTAATATTTAGGGCAATTTAAGCGTAACGGGCAGCTGGAAACGTTTTACCAAATGTGTTCTCATCAGGTAAAAAATAAATCAGCTTCACGCTGTATCCCGCACACAGCAGGGTAGGCAGAGGGAACCTAGTGTTAATACACTCCGTTCCCCACTTTCCCATCAGGTACAGTTTAATTTTTTATCTTGAAGCTGGCTAACTATGCCGAGAGAATTACCGTTTAGATAATTTCTGTTTTAAGTTATTAGATATCGAACAAGAGCTCGCCACTAACTCAGTTATTAATAAGTTTATGCTATAATAGGAAAATCAATTTTGAACTATACAGTCAAATACCAGTTTGATGTTGATGAAGATTCCATCTTTAAGTGTTCTTTAGTGTTTTGTCTTTATTAATTGTGTAGAGAGCTGTAAATATTGTGATTAAGGTTTCCTATTATTATATAATATTAGTTTCTTAAAAGATAAAAAGTTCTACTTCACTGCCAGATATTAATGATCCTATATGATAAACAAAAATAATCAAAATCCCCCTATTAGTTTTTGCGTGAAACAGTTAATAATAGACAATCGGGCAAAAATACAAAAAAAAAAATTACAAGCCTTATAGGAACATTAGACATTATTACACATACACACATATGTACACCAATCCAAATTAATTATTTTATTACCGTTTTACCACTATACTAAAATACAATTAGTACGTACTCGTAGTATAGAGACATTTTTATTAATTTGGAGTTAAATTATGTTATATTTTAAAAATTAATAGTTAGAATATCATTTACTTCTTGGTATCAATCGAAAAAGGACAATGCGAGGATGTTTTTGAAATGATATGATCCTTTTTTTTGTGTACAAAATTTTGTGAAAACATCATTTAAAAATTAGAACAAGTTATGTTTTTCCTATATTTATAGTTTTTGTCACCCAACAAAGAAAAAACTACAACATTCAGGTGGTTTAATATTACATAATTAAATAAGGCATACATCAGAAAATACAAAAAATTACAATACGACTATACGGTAGTAAAACAAACATATTATTTTTTCAAAGCATTATCGCACACGTATGGTATTTAGATATTGTTTTGAATGGCCAATATCTAAGAAACGGTAAAATGTTAAGACATATGTCCTTAATAAATAAAAATTGGATATGACCTCCTCTTTTACCTGTATCATTTTGTCTATCTGTCTACCAATCATCCTGTATTTTTGGCTCCTTAAAGTTTTATTATACATGTATAATATTAATTAATTCATAAACAAATCAATTCCTACTAATATTGAAAATCATATTAAAATTAGTTTCATACTGTATCCCGCACACATCAGGAAACCTAGTGTTTAGACACTCTGTTCTCCGCTTTCCGCCGAATTTCAGAGTCATTACGAATGAAGTAAAATCCATTTCGTACCCATTTAGAACAAGAAAATTAATAAAATAACCTTAAGGACGAATTTGAATGTATATTCTAGCACTTCAAAGTAGATGCCAAACGAAAAAAGCTGATAAATTTTTAAAGAAAGCCTCTAACCGAAACGTCTTTACACCTGATTTTTCCTTGATATACGAGAACATTTACATGGTGTCGTTTTCGCAATTCGTGATAGCATTAAGTAAGTATTGGGTTACAGTCGCACCTACTCTGTGACATCATTTGTCATTGGCCTTTTTTCAGGACATGTTTTAACACATTTAATATATCAATGCCAGGTAGAGGCCAGTCGTGGCGTAGTGGCACAAGCGTGTGACTGTAAACGCTACAGGTTATGGGTTCTATTCTCATTCGATGAAATTAAATATAATAAAATATTTACATTTTAATTTTTTTGCTCTGGTGTCGAAGCAAAAAGTGCGGCGTTGTGTTCTGCCACTCAAGATCTCCAGAATTTGACAAAAAATGGGAAGAACAGTGTTTTAATACTAGGCTCCCTGTGCGCTACTACTTGCGGGATACAACGTGAAACTGAAAAAGAAATATATCAATGTGCTTGAAAATGAAAACGTATAAAAAATTAAATGTAACTGGATTTAAACCCCCGCCTCTCGGAAACCGTCCAAGCGCTCTGACCGCTAAGCTAAGTTGTAACAAGCGTATAAGAATTTCGACGTAGCTTGATGAGAATGTATGGTTTTAAAATTGTTAAAAATATATCAATGTGGTTACGTCGCCCTTATTATTATCAATAAAAAATAAATCAGCTTCACGCTGTATCCCGCACACTGCAGGGTAGACAGAGGGAACCTAGTGTTAAGACACTCCGTTCCCCACTTTCTGCCGAATTCTGGAGGCATTGCGTGTTGAGTGGCAGAAGTCAACGCCGCGCTTGTCCTCGACACCAGAGCGAAAAAATGGAAATATAAATTTAAGTAAATATTTCATCTCCTCGAGTGGGAATCGAACCCACAACCAGTCGATTTTACAGTCACACCTTGTGCCCCTGCGCCACAACTGGCCTCAATTATTATAGTTCTCTGATTTTAAACTACTTACTGCATACAACATTTGTAATAACACTATTTGCACTGAATTTGGACTTATTAGTTATTACCATTAGTTCACACAGACGTATAATTCGTATTAGTTTTCGGTCTGTCGACGTTTATCGAAATTGTGTATTTTAGTAAACATTTTAGCAAAATTATTTATTATATATGTAGGAGTTATTAATAATGTACGTATAAAGTAGATTACTTGCACACATTTACATGCATGTATATATATATATATATATATATATATATATATATATACACACACACACACACACACACACACACACACACATATATATATATATATATATATATATACACACACACACTACACGAATTTGAGTAAAAAGCTTGATTTAAACCACATTTAGTAACAGCTTGATATATTATCTGTCTTTGTTTCCACGAAGTGGTTGTGTCGCAAAACAGGTAAAAATTATAAGGGGTTATAATACATATTCGTCATCTTACGCAGAACCTAGTGACTGATCGCTACCTTATCATAGTCATTTAGATAGTAGCGTACTCTGCCTACTAAATTGCATTTTCCTTCGAACTACATTTTTAGAATTACTATTTCTTTTTTTTAGTTTCACGCTGTATCCCATACATAGCAGGGTAGGCAGAGGGAACCTGGGAACCTAGTGTTAAGACACTTCGTTCCCCACTTTCTGCCGAATTCTGGAGACATTGCGTGTTGAGTGACGGAACACTTGTCTTGCTGTTTGATTCGATGCATGAATTTATTAAACAGTCGATAATGTAATATCTTTCTCTTTATAACTACAAATTTAGTACGTACAACTAAAGTATTATAGAACGTAAAATTGAAGTATTTTTAGTAGAGAAGATAGCTAAACTCAAGAAACTTCTTGCTGAATCATCTTTTAAAATTTTATGTTCTGAAGATGTTACAATATTGGGTTTTCAACCAACAACTCTACTATAAATTAACTATCTATTGTCTATCAATAAAGTACAGAGACCGTCGTGGCGCAGTTGCACAAGGGCGTGACTGTAAAGCGACGGTTGTGAGTTCGATCTCCACTCGAGGAAATGAATTATTATTTATTAATAGTTTCATTTCTTCGCTCTAGCATCACGGCAAAAGCGTGGCGTTGAAATCCGCTAATCAACACTTTATTTCTCGTAAAATTCATAAGAAAGTGAGGAACGAAGTGTCTTAACACTATGCTCCCTCTTCCTGTTGTATACGGGATACAACATGAAGCTAATTAATCTTTATTTTATTTTTTTTAATGTGCACGTAGGTGCCTGCACATGTGTAGGTATATAATCTTTGGTGTGACGCAGTACGAACGGGTCTGAACAGCACCTTACCTCTAACCGGAGTAAATGTTTATATTAATAAATTACAGATTTTGTTCTGGTTTAGTTCAGATAAAATTGTATGGTATTCGGCGTTATCGACTTAATGAAATATTTCGTTGTGAATAGAAAATGGAATGTGTCGTTAGGCCTTGGTACATGAAAAAATATATAGAAAAATATAGCAGGGTAACAGAGAGACCTAGTGTTAAGACACTGCGTTTTCGCCACTCACCACTCAATTCTCGAGATATTGTGTGTTGCTACCCGAGCAAGGAAGTGATTATAAGTTACTCCACCGAATTGGACTTAAACTCATTCATTATATAGATTTGAAGATTACCTACATATTAATACAGACTTCAGATATAGTTATCAAATATTTTTCGTCCTGTTACCTGTGAAGTTTTGTTCAACTTTATTTTTGTACCATTTTATTTTACTGAGGATATGCTATACTTTTGCATTATTTAATTTTTAAAGCCTTACAGAATACTATGTGCTTTTGAGACCTTTATAAACCGTAAATCAATTTAAATTCGATACAAAATTACTGAACCACAAAATAATTCTTTTAGATCCATATAACCATATATATGATATAGAGTATTAAAAAAATGTATTCGAAAAGTAACTGCATTCGCTATAACATGATCAAAACGCGCTAACTATTTCAAAGAAACTGACTTTTCTATCCAATTTTTACAGAGCGAGCTAACCAATTGACGTGGTCAGTTCAAAAATTTCTACGCAATAAATTCTATTTGACCGCGTTAAAATATCGTTTGTGAATATTCTGTTTCGGGTGAAATATTCAAAATATGCTTGGTGTGTGGGCAAAGTCAAAGGTACCTTTATCAAAAACGGTAGTTAGTTTAAGTGGGTGCCGTAACGCATTCCCTGTGTAAGCGGTTCAACAATTAGTCCGGATTCTTTGAACGTCAAACATATTTCTTTCCTTTGATGTTTTCTTCGTGTGTTATGCAGATGGAAAATATGATGATGAAGTGATATTAGTGAGGCCAGTAGTGGCGCTGGATGGTTCTGGTGTCAAGGCAAAGCGTGGCGTTGAGTTCCGACAATCAACACGCAATACCTCCAGAATTCGGCGGAAAGTGGGGAGCGAAGTGTTTTAACACTAGGCTCCCTCTGTCTTCTCTTGGATATGCGGAATACAGCGTAATGCTGAAAAAAATTGATTCTATACAGGCGCTTAATGAACCTATGCAGATGTACTATGTCAACAGTCGTAGTATTAATATTTCACAAAATAGAGATATGTTATCTCCTTATAATAAATAGCAAATTAGCTTATAGCATTAAAATACTGAATTATTACCAATTCATACACACCAAAGCTACCTAATTTTTAATCCAAATATTTTAATACAATCTAAACATGTGCAAATGACAACTTGGTAAATAAGTCCAATGGGGACTCGGAAAATCGATCCTTGACCCCTTTACCGGCTGCCTCACCCCAGCCCTCGCTCGGTGTACCGTGTACCTCATGATATAGAGGACTGGCGGTGTAAGGGGACCCATGGGTGTTATCAGAGAAAGTGGATCTTATCACGTTACCATAACCGCGATTTTTGCTTGCTAAACAAGACAGGAGAAAAGCAGCCTTCCGAAACAAAACTTTACGAACAAATAAACCTACCGATTGATACATTTCGTTTAATAATATGAAATCGCGAACGACTTCAATTAGATAAATTGGATATGTTTCTAGTATATTTCTTTAAAGATGTCAGCAGTCAGGTAATCCATTAGCGATTAATCTTTTAAAACAGCACTTATTAAATGTCATTTATTTATTTTTTTACATTCTATGTCTATCGTAATATTAAAAAAAAGACCAGTCGTGGCGCAGCGGCACGAAGTGTCACTGTAAAATCGACTGGTTGTGGGTTCAATCCCCACTCGACGAGATGAAATATTTACTTAAATTTATATTTCCATTTCTTCGCTTTGGTGTCGAGGCTAAGCGCAGCGCTGAGTTCTGCCACTCAACACGCAATGCCTCCAGAATTCGGCAGAAAGTGGGGAACGGAGTGTCTTAACACTAGGTTCCCTCAGCCTACCCTGCTGAGGGAACCTAGTGTTAAGACACTCCGTTCCCCACTAGCTAGCGTAAATTACAATAATATAGTATGACAAATGTAATTGGCAAAGGTCATCGTGGCGCAGATAGACGTGAAAAAGTTTAATTTAAAATTGTTACTAATCAAGACGGAAAAATAACAACACCTCAGTAATACTACCACGAGTGGGATCAAACCCACAACCATTGCGTCAACAGTTTGTCCCATTGCGCCATACAGCCCAAATATCGTCGTTCCAATTTAATCTCGAGGATTATGAACTATGAAGCGTGTGGTGCATACTGCATACTGCATATATCATTTGGATGTCGTATCCTTGCCTATCGTAGCCGTGTACGACGACGTATCGCCTGAAGTTGAGTAATTTAATACTGAAAGTTCGGTACCACGTTTTCTACCATTAATTTATTATTTTTGTTTTATGACTAAAAAACTATTTTTTTTATTACATTTTTAGCCAGGAAGATGAGTGCCGTGATGAGGTCGTGGCGCAGGGGCACGAGCATGTGACTGTATTTCCTCTGGTGACGAGTCTAAGGGAGGCCTTAAGTTTTCCACTCGGAAAATAGGGAACGGAGTGTCTTAACACTAAGTTCCCTGTGCTTACTGTGTGTCTCGCATATAGGTGCGAGATGCAGTACATACCTAAAACGTAAAGAGATAGATTCCTCGACATTCCACGGGAACAAGAAAAATACGGGGTTATTTATGAGGGCATAAATAAGGACGTATGGCATAGTGGTCAAAGCACGTGGTCGGTTTCCAGGAGGTGCGGGTTCACTCGCTACGTTCAAATTTTTAAACGTTTTCTAAATATTTTTCTTTCCAAACTGTGGAATAACACTTTTAAAAAAAATAAAAATACGGGGTTTCCAATTTACGTCCACCACGAAAACAAAATTGCTAGCGACAACTTATTGTTAAAAAAAAATGTATTCGTTTAACAGCATTACACATTCAATGGAATGGAGCTGTAAATACTTTACTTAAATGACTCAACTCACATCTGAGAGTAACAGTCAGCTGTTGAGGTCAAGAACTCAAGACATCTTATTGTCAATTGTTCTTAATTCTTATTAAGTAGTACCTACTGATGACCACTTTTTAGAAATAATCACAATTCAAGTGGTAGGGTGCCGTGACTCAGTGCTGATTAATATGGACTTAATTGACGGATTTATCCTTGAAAATTCTATATTGTATAACGTTGTTATTTAATATTTGTAGAAACCATGTTATTTTATTTTCGTTTAATTAAAAAAAACATGGGCCGATTAGTTTTTTAAAAAAATAAAGTGACTTCAAAGACCAAGTAAGTAATTGGTGTTATTTAGGTTTATATGTATATAGATACGTTTATACCCAAATCTCATAAATGACTAAGCCAATTTTGATGAAATTTAGATTGTTTGCTAATTTGGAATTAAATTGGTTTAAAGGATAATTTGGATGACTTTAGTTGCCAAGAAATTTGGAGACGAACATACATATATACATTTATAAAATTTAACACATATACTTGCAAACCTAAATAGGTTATTATTATATAAACAAATATCATCAAATTTCAATAACACTACAAACAGCAGGATAAATAAAATAATATATTATGTCAGTCAGACAAGCTGTCAAAAGGTTGCGATACTTAAGTGTGATTTTGAAGTGGATCTTGGGTGTCACATTCCTTCTAATTGATGTATTCTACTTATACATACAGTACGAGTTAGGATCGCTTTATTTAGCCCCCATTCAAATTGTATAGACCACTACTACAGTACCCTCAACCAGATTTAGACCGCTTATATTTTAGAAAATTCTCATTATTCTCAACATTATATATCTTCTACTGTGATATGATATAAGTTCTCTTTTTTGATTTTAACTATCGTTGTGTATAGTTATACGAAAAATTGATGTATTTTTTATTTTTGATTTTCACAATATGGTCTCTTATATGTATATAGAGAACCATCAAAGTCTAATACATCACATAGGAACAAACATACATACAAAGACTGATTACACATTACCCTTCTTTACCTAGAGCAGTCGGATAAATAAAAATGTTTCATTACAAAGTGTATCTAGTGACATTTATATATAGGGAACAACATTTAGTAAATAAACAAAGTATTTGCAAAACGGATCAAGTAAGTTAAATAGCTAATGACCAACTTGTTAGTGTTTAGATGCACCTAGTTTCAGAAGTTTCTGCTTCTTGATCACTTCGAATTTGGTTGAAATACGAGTTTTAGTGTAAGAAGTGAGTGGATTTTGTATGAGTACTGTTAATTTTAAAAGAAGCCGTGTGTCGGGCACAGCGTGTGGACTGTTGTAGGTTCGTATACCATTGGGAAAATGAATATATAAGAATATTTAATAGTTGTATTCAAAAGAGAAGAAGAAACGGAGTGTCTTAACATTAGGTTTGTATTTTATTTAGAACCTCTCGCGGTACAACCGGAAAAAAAATAATAAACTCGCCCATTCTTTATCTTAATCACAATGAAATGTTATTTACCTATACAATAAATTAAATTGAAATTCTAAAGGTGATACCTATTCAATTTAACCTACGCACCGTTTGATATGTAAGGAATGCCAATGCAATTCTATTTATATCAAGAGATCATTATGTAAATGTACTTATGCGTAATAAGGAAATGTGATTATTTTCTACGTAGGTACTTAATATATATTTAGAAATTTGTGAATTTATTTTGAATCGACTAGTTTTGTTATACAGCTTCTTAGTATAGTTGGATTCCTGTAGTTTCAGTTAAGAAGCAATATAGTCTGTGCACACAATAAAACAGATTCACGCCTTTTTTCATATCAGGGTAAGATGAGGAACCTAGTGTTAAGATGCTCTCCCCAGGTCCTGCAAAATTTTTGGAAAAATAAAATTCAACGCCTCGTTTTATCTACCAATGTTAGGAAATGAAAAGCTACAGTCATCACATTTACAGTGATACGATGTCCCATGGCGCCACGAAGGCTTTAATTGCTTAATATTCAGGGTTCTGTACCTAAAGGGTAAAATAGGACCCTATTACTAAGACTCCGCTGTCTGTCCGTCTGTCAGTACGTCTATCAACAGACTGTAGGACTGACAGTAGGACAATTGAATTTTTTATAGATTACGACTTCTGTTGCCGCTATAACAAATACAAAAAAAAACGAAATAAAAAATGTTGCTCCTATATAACAAACGTGATTTTTTGCTCGTTTTAAAGATAATGATACGGAACACTTCGTGCATTCTCTACGGAACTTATAATTACATTTGATGTTCAACTGAAACACTGATAAACGCTATTCCTATCAGCTGATAATTTTAATCTTAACGCATGACATCATTATTTTAAATGTTTATTTTTGGAACATATTTACACAGATACTAAATGAGTAGAATGTTTCTCTTCTAATCTGAATGCCTTTTAAATGACCCACCCATATCAAAGTTAAAGTAAGTTATGTAAAATCACTAAAAAGTCATACTAAATCAGTAAAGAGACCGTAGTACAGCTAAAGACCTATTGGTAGAATATAGGATAGGTACTCCTAAATGACCATCAATATTCACGTGGCCATCGACCACGACTAAGTACTAAAAATCATTCGTGCAGTGGTTAGTCTTCCAGTAGTAAAAACATAGAGAAACAATTAACACAAACGAACACTCAATGAGTTTGTAAAAGATTACTCAATTTTTGATTCAGCTCCTGATGGAATCTTACAAGAAACAATACAAAAACCATGTGAATGTTAATATTCCGTCATTCATCCACCGAATATTTTCCCATATTCTTTAAAAATTAAAACATGTAATGCTTGTTGAACTCACAATTGAATCCCGCCATGCCGGGAACGGAGTGTCGTAACACTAGGTTAATTCTGCTTAAACTGATATGCGGGATACAGCGTGAAACTTAAAAAAAATAACTTAACTTAATAAAATAACAGTGTAGAAGTACGAGCTGTAACAGTGAAACGTCTCAATATTTTGACGTTTAGGTAAACGTCGAAAGCGGTACAAGTCGAATAATTTCGAATTTGCCTAGGTTAAGATCGGTTACCTCCATTCCAAACCTTCACTCGGTTGTTCCTGGCGTTGTTTCTATGGTTTCTTTGAATTCGCATCTCTTTATAATTCGGCCAATTAAACTAATTAATTTGTACGTTCTTGTTACAACTTCTGTTCTTATTCTTTTATTAATATTTCCCATATTATAATATCATTTTTATTACAATTTGTATTGTATAGATTTAATATTGTTTAGTTGTATTTAAAATAATGTTTACTAAATACCTAATTTTGAACTATGTAAAATCTAAAATATATCTCATAACCTAATAAACTATACGAAGAAATGAGTGTCGCGACACTAACTCCTCTATCCAGCTACATGCTGGATGAAGCATGAAACTGTAAAAAAATCTTAATTCGTGTGATTCATCACACTGCTAATAATGGGAGACAGAGTGACGTCACAACGAGACCGATATATTCGCGTTCCGCTACCAGTGGCCGACATACGAGCTCCGTACTCAACAGCTATCAATCACATTGTGTACGCAAAGGAAATGGTTTTTATTCGTCTCTTAGGCTATTGTAGTCCAGAGTATTATATGGATATGGCTATATGCGATTCTCATTCGAGGAAATAAAAAAATCATTTGGCTGCTACGAGAAAACAAATCGCGGTGTTGGGTTACGTCAACACTCAATGTGTCGAATTTAAGAGGATAGTGGAGAGAAGAGTGTCTTGACACTAAGTTGTTAAGTCATTGTATATAATGAAATGTTTAAATGTATAAAATTTATATATTTTCATAATAAATTGAGAGAAGAAAATGCATTATTCGAATTTTATAAGGCAAATTTAACTCGCTTTTAAACCTAGCAGTGGAGTTGATATCCCACACTGGGTTATTATTCTTCTTTTAATTAGTTAATGTTTCATTAGTAACCTGAGCGCTGGAGCTCGAAAGAGACCGATGTTACAGCCCGAAGCTATTTTGTGACGACAAGATTGCCATTTTAATGGGAGAGAATGTCCCGGCTGTTATTTGGATTATTCATGAAATATATTTAATTTACTAAATTATTCTCTATTTAAAATAAAAGAATTCGCTGTTTATTTCACTTTTTTTTTCAGCTTCACGCTGTATTTGACATGTAGCGGTGTAGGCAGAGGGTGGCTAGTGTTAAGACTCTTCGTTCCCCACTTTTCGGCGTATTCTGGAGATATTGCGTGTTGAATGGCGGAACTTAACTCAGCGCTTTGCCTCGACACCACAGCGACGAAATGAAAATTTTAAATATTTAATTTTCTCGAATGTTAATCGAAACCACAACCTGTCGCGTTCACAATCAAACGCTTGTGTTCCTGCACAAAATTGGCCTCCTAGTTTACTTAGAAGTACCTATAGTATCCCGCACACAGCAGAATAGGCAAAGGGAACCTAGTGTTAAGACACTCCGTTCCCCACTTTCTGCCGAATTCTGGCATTGCGCGTTGAGTGGCAGAACTCAACGCCGCGCTTTGCTTAGGCCCTATATTATTATAAGTTGCAATATTTACATTTTGTTCTCAATTTAGTTAGGTAACATCAGGCCGGTCTGCACTGATAAGAATTTAGTCTAACCTAATATGCTGGATGGCCAGATGTCCCGCACAGGTCAGAGAGCAATACCTCGTCGCAATAACTCATTGTGTGACAGCATAGCTTAAATTGATCGAACTAGACCGAACGGTCGGTTACGAGGAAACCTGTTTTACGTGACTCAATCATCATTTTTGAGGCCAGGCGTGGCAGAGGAGCACAAAATATGTCTGTTAATGCAAGAGGTTGTGGGTTCGACTCCCACTCGAGGAAATGAAATGATTTTTTTTTGCTCTAGTGTAGAGGCAATCCAGAATTCGGCAGAATATGAGAGCAATACAGCGTGATGTTAAAAAAGACATCACATTTCATTTATACGCAAAATAAGTACAGTTATTTTAATTATGAAAGATAAAACTTTTTTATTAATTTTCATTTATTCATTATAGAGTCGTTGCTTTTTCGTCAATGTTAATTCGTTAATTATTTCGAGGCCACTTGTGACACAGTAGCTGTGACACATAAGTGTGTAACTTTAAACGCGACAGGTTGTGAGTTCGATTATCACTCTAGAAAAAAATTTAAAAATTAAATTAAATTAAATCAGCTTCACGCTGTATCCCGCACACAGCAGGGTAGGCAGAGGGAACCTAGTGTTAAGACACCCCGTTCCCCACTTTCTGCCGAATTCTGGAGGCATTGCGTGTTGAGTGGCAGAACTCAACGCCGCGCTTAACCTCGACGCCAGAGCGAAAAAATGGAAATATAAATTTAAGTAAATATTTCATCTCCTCGAGTGGGGATCGAACCCACAACTAGTCGGTTTTACAGTCACACCTCGTGCCGCTGCGTCACGACTGGCCTCAGCCTATTATAAAATACTGGCCTATTATAAAATATTTTCAATTCCTCGCGCTGGTGTTGAGGCAAATCGCGGCATTGAGTTCCACCACTCAACATGTAATGCTTACAGATTGCGACGGAAAATGAGGAACGGAGTGTCTTAACACTACATTCCCTGTTATTATTACCCTACCCTGCTATTACTATTATTGTTATTTCATAACAAATAATTAAAGTGGATTATTTCTGACATTGCTGTACCTAGTGTAACACAACATAAATGGTCTAACTGAAATTTGTTCATACGCTGCCGTAGTGTTAAGGATCCATACCTATATATTACATACGAATATATTTTCGCCCCACTTTCATTTAGAATATTGTATGGAGAAAAGTTTGTCAAAAAACTAAATCACATAGGTCCCACTTTCCGTGTGTTTTCTATAGATTTATTATTTACTTTTTATACGTGCTTCAGCTTTGAGCAGCGGGCACGTCTTCCATTAATGTTGTTATTACATTTCCTTTTTATGCTAGGTAAGTAGCTGTATACATACATTTTGTGCATAATTTATAAAATATATCAATATTTTTTTTATAACACAGATAAACTTAAAAACTAACATTACCTATCTTGAGTTAAGCCTATTAATTTAGAAACTGGTTTAAAATATGCGATACAAAAGTTTACCTTTCACAGGATTCTAACTTGCTCGTTGTCCACAACTATTGTGCCACAGGGACGTAGATCCGTATTTAAAAGTATCTTATGCTATAATTATGTTAAATCGGTATAAATATGTACTACTTACCGACGTACAAGCAATCTGTAACAACGAAAACAATGAAAAACGTTAATAATATTCTAAATTACAATACAGTAGGTATAATAAGGAAAAAAATTCGAGTTAAAAATATAAATATTATATTTGAGAAAAAGGCAAAAAGCGCGGCGTTGAGTTCTGTCATTCAACACGCAATGCCTCCGGGATTCCGCGGAAAATGGGGAACTAAATAGCTTAACACTAGGTTCCCATGTGCACTGTCTACCATATACCATACCATAACGTGATGCTTAAACAAATATTGATAGTAAATAGTTAGACCTAAGGGTCAGGGGTCTGACTGTAAACTGTAATGCGACAAAAAACTTTTTTTTTTTGAAAAAGAACTTGAAAGTGATAAAAAAATAACTTCAATAATTAATTTGTAATTTGTCTGATAAAAATATAGGATTAAGAAATTGAAATTTAATAAAAAGAAACCAAAATAATATTTGAAAAAAATATACAATTTTTTAAAATAATAAAATAAATATATACAAAAGATATTTGTTGGACGTGAACAGCAACGGAAACGGGATCGGAAAACGCAGAAAATAAGTTTCCGCTGTGATTGCACCACGCTTCCGACCAGCCAGTATATAGTCCCCTCGATTGTTCTACTAAGCTTTATTCTTTACGGAGTCTGACCACGTCATTTCTAATTAGCTTCACGCTGTATCACGCACACAGCAGGGAAGGCGGACATTTTAGTGTTAATTAAGACACTTCGTTCCCCATTTTCCGACGTATTATGGAGGGATCGCCAAACAAAGCGAAGAAATGAAAATGTACAATTAAATAAATATTTCAATTCCTCGAGCGGGGATCGAACCCACAACCAGTCGCGCACACTCACACACTTGTGCCTCTGCGCCATGACTAGCCTGGCTCTAATTAGCTTCTTAAAAAGAAATAAATCTTCCCTAACTTTTATATCAAAGTTCTATTGCATTCAAAAGGGCTAAAAGCAAATCCTAAAAGGGTTGCCTTGTGCACTATTAGGAGGACCCTCCGTAATATGGGTATTTTAATGGATTTTATCATATAGAACACTCTTCTCTCTTCTCTCTTCTCTGTTATTAGTTTTTCTAATTCATTGGCTAAACAAAGTCAGATTTTAATAATATATAAATAACTAAACCTCAAAATTTTATTACGTTTGAATGCAATATTTGAGGTATACACTACCTGCGATGCTTGTGAATTCCTTTCACCCACTCGGGAGAATGATAATATTTAAATTGTTATCATTTTCACATTTAAACAGAAAAAAATAAAAGTCCAGTCGTTTTGCAAGAGCACATGCGTGTGACTGTAAACGCGACAGGTTGTGGGTTCGATTCCCATTCGAAGAAATGGAATATGTTATATTTTAATTTCTTAGCTCCGGTGTCGAGAGTTCCGATACTCAACACGCAATGCCTCCAGAATTCAGTGGAGTGCGGACTATCTTAACATTAGGCTCCCTCTGCCTACCCTGCTAAATGCGGGATACCGCGTGAACCTTTAATAAAACAACAATAAAATGTGCAATCATTTAACCAAATTCTACCGTTTATCTACAAAAGTATAGGTTTATGCGCTTACATACATACAAACATGTATTCAAAAAGGGTCGTTGACATACATGATAATGAGAGCTTTAAAGTTCCATCATTGCGTTATTATTTTACAGCACTACGAATTACATTGCGGTGAGCGTGGCATCTCGCAAAAACACATTTTGTGTTTACAATAAAATTATAACGCATAAAATTATAACAAATAAATAAATCAGCTTCACGCTGTATCCCGCACACAGCTGAGTAGGCTGAGGAACTTTTCACCGAATTCTGGAGGTATTGCGTGTTGAGTGGTGGAACTCAACACCAGACTCGACACCAGAACGAAGAAATGAAAATAAAAATTTAAATAAATATTTCGTTTCCTCGAGTTGGGATCGAACCCATAACCAGTCGCTTTAACAAACACACTTTGTGTCCCCACGCCACGACTGGCCTCTAATAAAATATATAAATAGCTAGTTTCGTATTATTTATATAAAGATGGAGCCGAATAGACACTGTGCAGCTTAAATGATAATGTTATGAAATATGCAGATTTCCATTTTCATATGAGAAACGTATAACCTCTCGCAACTCCACGAGTATGCTCTCGTAGACTATATTTTGCTGACAAAAGAATCTAGCACTTGTTACCCTTGCTGCTGTACTCGCTAGCTGCACCTGCAGAGGACGGTGGAAGCAATAAAGCTGCGTTGCGATTCCCCTTTATATACTTTTTCGCTTGTATCGGTGTTGGTTCAAAGCTTTGAGCTTAATGAAGTGTTTTTCTCGTAAATATTTTTTAGTTTTAACTATGGATTTTTTTAGCTTATATGAACGCTATATAAATAAGCGTTAAAATGGACGGGACATATATGCTGGAGAAAAATTTTATATTGGAGATCTAGTTAGGGTAAACGTAACGTGGTACGACAATCAGATGGACCGGTGGTCTAGTCAGAAACATGGCCCGATAATGAATTAAAAAAACAGACAACAAAATTGATTGGAGATCCACCTTTACCCAACAATGAATAAAGGTTGAAGAAGAGAGAAGATGTGAATAAACTTTTTTTTACGAGGCCAGTCGTGGCGCAGGGGCACAAACGTGTGACTGTAAAGAGGTTGTCGACTTGATTCCCACTCGAGGAAATATTTAATATTTTAATTTTTTCGCTCTGGGAAAGCCATTCAACTCGAAATACTTCCAAAATTTGATGGAAAGAGGAGAACGGAGTGTCTTAACTCTGCCTACATTGCTTTGTGCGGGATACACCGTGAAGCTAAACGATTTTTTTAGGGTCGATCGATATGTGCCAAAAAAAATAAGTTTAATATCAACATCAACTCAACAGAAGTACCCACAAACCATCTCCCATTACAGATTCCATAGTGACTGTGGCAACGCCAATTAAATATTCGCGCATGAAAAGCTGAAACAGCCTTACAACCCTTTTTAATTGACCGATAGTATCTTTCATTGATCGATTGAAGTTTGCTTTGTCCATTAAGCGCTGATCAAATACGGGTAGGGATGTGCAAAAAAAGAATTGAAACGTTAAAAAATTTGGCATGTGACTTCCGTTTCGTATTTACCTAACTTGGTGAATAGTGTTTTTAAAATATACCACAGTTTTGTACACAATAAGTTTGTAATTTATGCACAATATGTTTGTAATTTATATGTATTTTACAGTTAGCTATTATGTTTGTTTCAAGTTTAATATTAAAAATGACGCCGTCGTCACGCGTAGCTGATCATTTTGGATGTCATTTGTCAATTCATTTTAGTTCTATCGGACTGGTTGCACAAAAAAAAGACAATGGGGTCCGTCACGCTGCACACCACGGCTCTTTTTAGGCGGAAAGTGGAGGGCGGAGAGATAAATCAATTTATGAGGAATGAGGAAATGAGTGGGGAATGGAGCGTCTTAACACTAGGTTCCCTCTGCCTACCCTGCTATGTGCGGGATACAGCGTGATGCTGATTTGATCATTAAGAAGTCTAGTACCTATATTTCATACATAGCAAATAATGACAAAAAGTTTAATAACTTAACAAAATATTATTCTTATTACACACTTGTAATGCTACAAATATAATTTATCTATATGTATATTGTGAGTCATGGTATGACAAAGTCTACTACGTGACAATTTAATGTATAAATTAGCAAATATGTATTTCCTTCAATTTAAAAATGTTGTCTTCTTTTATATACAACACTTTAAAAATTAAGGGTTTTTCCTTCTAGTAGGAATTTCGGCTCTTAGACTTCCTCTTCAATCTGAAGGAACCGGATGTAGAGATTGCCATCGTTTGAATTAATTTCACATTAACAAAAATTAATTTAATTAAAAGCGATTGCGGCAACATTTTTCCAGGCAGCCATGTTGGAATTTATCGTAATGCCATTCGTAAAAATTAAGTTTCATTGAAAAAAAGAAACAACCAGATTCCTGCAGAATTTTGCAGCGGGACCTTGTACTATAATATGAATGTAATATCACGACAAGTATTTTACTAACAATGGAATCCCAGTAGTGAATATTTCAATGGGTCCCAGAAGGTTTTCTGAATGGGTCGCGCCTAGGTATACTAAATGCATATTAAGTGTAAGTGTGCCAGTTTGAAGCATATACCTAGTCATTTATTAATAGACTTTAGTTCTGGATGTATATGTACTTGAAGTATGTTATTACTCCTTTAGAAATATAATGTGTGTGTGTGTGTGCTGTGAGTTGAACTCGGCCACTGATGGTTCCGTACCAATTTCTTGATCGTAACTCAACAGGAAGTACAACATATAAAAGTTGACCAAATGAGGTCTGCTAGCGGTGTATACACTCATTTATAATGAAATTAAGTGCAAATATAACTTTGTAATGGATTTATTCTTTGAGAGATATATATATATATATATATATATATATATATATATATATATATATATATATATATATATATATATATATATAAATTCTCACTTATTGTCGTATTTTATTATTATAATTTACATGTTTTTAATAAGGAAACAAAATACAGATTAATATGGCCTATATTTTAGTTGTTTTATAAAGCTATACGGGATATCATTTTTTTCTTAGAAGTTAAACTAGATTGTATTTTAAAAATTGTATGGCAGGCAGATGGGACCTACGACCTTGCATTGCGTGTTGAGTGGCAGAACTCAAGGTCGCGGTTTGCCTTGTTACTTTAGATAAAAAATGCAAATA
Source organism: Heliconius hermathena (assembly GCA_013403705.1). NCBI lineage: Eukaryota > Metazoa > Arthropoda > Insecta > Lepidoptera > Nymphalidae > Heliconius > Heliconius hermathena. Next base: position 243,866 of record JAAIXJ010000197.1, read on the forward strand.
GTTCATTCCCGCGACTGAGCATCTAACTTACAACCGTCGCGTTAACCGTTAGACGCTGAGCCATTGCGCCACAACAGCTTCTGTATTACGTGTTTTTCATAATATTTACACATACAAAATTCCGTTTCAAGATATTATATAACATAAAGGCTACGCCATCACTTCCAGTTACACCTCGAAAAATAAAATCCTTCATCGACAATAATAATAATCTTACCGTAACTATGGATAATCTGCTAATATATACATATATATATACATATATATATATATNTAGGCAGAGAGAACTTAATGTTAAGGCACTTCGTTCTCCACTCTTCGCCGAATTCTTTGCGTGATGAGTGGTGGAACTCAACGCGGCGCTTTACCTCGATACCAGAGCGAAGAAATGAAAATATAAATTTAAATAAATATTTCATTTCCTCGAGTGGAGATCGAACCTACGACTGGCCTAATGTACATACATATATGACTATTTATACATAACTAACTATCTTGTACGTTTGAGTCATTGTCTTGACAACAATAGGTTGTAACGAATCGATGTGCCGCCAAAACATTCCGTACAAGTAAGTATCCACAATCAATAGTATTGTGTGTTTACGTGACTGGACTGCGAGGTGGTTTGCGATATTGAATCCTAATATAACTAGGGACTGACGGACTATTACTATAGCATAGTATAGGGACCGGTGACAATGTGTGCGCTGTATGCTTTCTTCTGTGGTTGCTATATGTTATTTCGGAATTCAATTATGTTTGCATTCTTACATACATTACATACATACATACATTTTGTCCATTGGATGTGGTTTTGAGTGCAAATAAATTTTTTGAACTTTTGAAGGAGGTTATCAATTCGTCTGTTTTTTTTTTCGTTTTTATGTTTGTTACTCCAGAATTTTTGACTGGGTGAACAGATTTTGGGATTCTTTTTTTATTTCAAATAAAAAGCTGATGCTTCCCGTGTCCCATTTTAATTTGGGCCATTTCTGACAATGGTATCCATGAGAAAATAACATAAGTCTTAAATTTACATTAGGTTTGTGTGCGATAAATAGATGAATAACTCAATATCACGCCAACCGATTTCGATGATTCTTGTTTTTGGATTTTTTGAAGGATACACTTCAAGGATAGATTGGTAAAAGTTTGGTTAGGTTCTGAGCATGGGATCCGGTGGAAGTCAGTTTTTATTTTGTTTAAAATTGTTGGAGAAAGTTTTCTCCGAAAATACGTTGAGCAATTAACTCTCAAGCAAGTAGTTTTAATGAGTTCGTGGTGGCGTAGTTGGATCTCCACACTTCAATTTTAAACTAGCGACCCGCTCGCGGCTTCGCCCGCGTTATCTATAATTATCGTTATCTCTACAATTATTAAATCACTAATCTGAATTACTTTCGTGTTCTTATAACTTTATCGGTTTAAACACATATATAACAAAAAAATATTTTGTAGCCTTTTTGTCGAACATATCTTATATTGACATAATGCTTTTTATTTATGAACCGACTAGAGGGCGCGCGCGGCTTCGCCCGCTTATTAGGAGTGAATTCTAAAAAAAACACGAAACACGTGTTCAATAAAATATTTTTAACAGTCTGAATTTAAATTTCTATAAAAATCGATGACAATTTAAAGATTTTTCCATATAAACTTTCAAAACCTTATTTGAACCCCTAGGGTGAATTCTTAAAAACCATGAAACACGTGTTCAATGAAAATATTAAAAAAAAATTCCATACAAACTTTCAACCCCTATTTCATCCCTTTAGGGTTAAAATTTTTCAAATTCCCTTCTTAGTGGATGTCCAGAATATGAAAATAAACATCTGCCCAAATTTCACGTTTCTACCATCAGCGGTTACGGCTCTGCGTGCGTCTTACCTCAGTCAGTCAGCACAAGTCCTTTTATATATATAGATTGTAAAAAGGTCAAGTGAAATCTAGATTTTTGTGACGCCCCATTTCTTTTTATGATAATGTTAAATTGCCATCCGTATTAACACATTAAAAAGTAAGAGCCGTCGTTAAAAATTATAGTAGGTAAGTACCTAAATAAAAAATCAACGAGTAATAATTGTTATAAACAAACATAAATGAAATTAGACTATACATAATATATTCTTCATACATATTTCCTTTAACGTTTCATCGAACAAACAGTCTTATGTAATATCATTACTAATAGTACACAGTACAGTATTTGACTATAAAACGACAAGGTTGTGGGGTCGATTCCTGCCTGGGAAATGAATTATTTTCTTTTCTTCGCTCTGGTAATAAAAGAAAATATCTTAAAAATTGAACGAGATCATCTTTTAATACGGGACCTTTTGTCTACTCTACTATGACCAAGATACAGTCTGAAACTTTAAAAAACACTTATTATGTAACTAACTGGTGACGTATCACAGCCTTAAATAAAATTGTAAAAAAAATTGTGTAAATTTAAAAAGTGTAAATTAAGTCTTCACGGCATACATATCATATAATAGAAAAAATCTAGATTCGAACAACAAAAAAAATTATAACTTATATTTTTACTGGTAAGACTGTCAATATTACACTTTAATGAAAATAAAAAATACCGCCCGAAAAAATTTTATATTTAGTATTTTCATTTCTTCGGTCTGGTGTAGAAGCGAAGTGCGGCGTTTAGTTCCGCCACTCAACACTCAGCGTCGGCAGAAAATGGGTTGCGAAGTGTCTCAATACTAGGCTCCCTCTACCCCGTTACATGAGGGATATAGCGTGGAGCGGAAAAAAAAATCATAACATATTAATATGACTTATTAAAAATATTTGGTGTTCTCGAGTAAATAACGTACCTCTCACACATACATAGTGTATACAGTATAATATTCGCACTTTGCCGGCTTCTGGAGTCAAACTTGTATAGCGGCATTCCAACAGAATATAGTTACGTCATGTAACGAACACGCCGCTTAGGGCTATAATCGCTTACCAGGATTTGTATATCGTGGTGTTGTTTGGTCGCTGTGGTTTGAATTCAACGGTCACATTTGTTGCTGGTGTGTTCTCATCAATTTTTTTTAATTATTATAATGAAGACCTTAAAGTGGGGAACGAAGGTGTTTTAATGGGAACGGAGTGTCTTAACATTAGCTTTCTAGGTTCCCTCTGCCTACTTTGCTATGTGTGCGTGAAGCTAAAATATTAAAAACTAAAATTTTGCTTGAAATGTCTATACTTAAGTAATATTATGCAGCTGATGAATCTGTTTGTTTAAGCGCGCCTGTCTTAGGAATTGTTGATTCAAATAGAAAATTAATCGATTCGATGATCGATAAAATCTCTCATCAAATATAACTCTTAATTTTTTTTATTCGACCTCGCGGGCGAAGCCGCTGTTAAATGTTGTATATAAAACTTGTATTGATAATTCAAAGCTTATAACGATCACAACTTTAAAGCACATTAATCTATAATACCTTTTTTTTATTTGAAGCCTGTTGGAAAATATGGAAGTTGAATAGAAGGAGGAATATTAAAAATCCTAATGGAACCGCCGCTTTCAGGAAACCCTATTGTATTTTCAATATCAAACTAGTTAATATACTGAACGTTCGTAAAAAGCCACTTATTCGGTTCTCACATAATTTAAAATGATAAAAGCATGGAGGTTTTATATATAACAAGTTATTATTAAAAAATCTACTTAAAATATAATTTACTTAACGTAAATTTAACAGTACTTTTCCTTCAAAGTGTTATAATTTTAAATTCTTAAAATAGAAAACATCTTCACGCTTTTTCCCGCATGATAGGGTAGGCAGAGGGAACCTAACGTGTCTTAACACGCCATTTTAGAGACATGTGTGTGTTAAATGGCGGAAATTGAAGGAATCTGTCAAATCATTCCACCGACTTAAGATCGAACATACAACCATCACAATTATAATAAAACCGTGTTGCACTATGTCACAATGTCCTCAAAAATAGCTAACAAAACCATATAACAAGGGCTTCAAATACATATGTAACTGAAATCTGTAAATTATACGAGAGACAAGGCATTCTTTTTAATAAAAATGATTCATTTGTGTGCCGAATGTACGGAGTGCACTACGAAATGAAAACTGCTATGGTAATTATTTCGGCCCTTTTTCTTATACGACCTACAGTTCGAAGAAATACAATGCACAGCTTTACTACAGAATGAGCCCATATATCTGTCGTTATTTAAAAAAAATCTATATTCGTATATATTTTTTAAAGATATACAAAAATAATGTGTCCGCACATTGAATATTTTTTTGAAAAAATCATTTACATGATAAAAATGAAGTAAAAGAACAGGAATCCATATTTTCTTCGAAATTACTGGAGGTTTTTGAATGAAACTTTTTTGTTGAACAGCTATTAGTCGTGGGCAAGCTATAATATTTTTTCTATAGTATAGTATAGTATAGTAGAACCATATTATATCTGAAGTTTTTTGCTTTAATAGATTAAAAAAAAGCAATAAAAGTTATGAATATAATAAATTTATTATTAATTTCAAATTAATAAACTTTAAAAGAGATATAAAATTAATTTAAACTTTTGCGATGATAATAATAAAAAGAAATGACATTATTAGTATGCATCAATATATGTTAAATTTCCATTTCTACACATTAATTCTAAAAATTCTAAACTAAATCTATTAGTTTCAGATGAGAGACCATTTCGAATATTTTGTCATTTGGCTCACTAAATTAATTAATTTAATAAAACATAAAAACTTACAGATAATATATATAATACATAAACTGAGTGCTGCGTTTAGAGTTCGCAATGTCTTGAAAATTGGATGAAATTTGGGAACCAGATTGTCTTTACACTAGGTTCCCTTTGTCTATTCAATAAATACATAATATATTATATTAAATATTAACTTATTTTATTTTTCTTTCACATTTACAGCTTACCAATGTGTAAAACTTCAAAGAAGTCAGTGAGATAAAACACTAACACAATTTATTTATCAGAATAAAAAAAAAGAAAAGTAAATTGTAAAATTATTTATTTTAGTATAAATGTAACCGGAACCACGATACAGTGATATATTTTCAAAGTGCTTACAAATTCATTTAAAATTCAAATAGCATTTTGGTGGCACTTTTCTATATTAAAGTTATTTACTGTATGCCATTCAGAGTGAGGTAAAGCTTCAAACGCTCCGCTACTGCCTTCTAGTTTTTAGTAATGACATTTACCATATTATATATTACTGTGGTCCGTTTGCACGTATTATGTAGGTAATCCTATTTGTGAACGACGTGAAAGATTTTAATAGATTTTAATATTTAGTACGTAAAATGTAGAAAACTGAATTTAAATAGAACTTTTTTGTTTGTGGTACTTCTTATTGGTAGTATAAAAGATTTAAAAGTAAATATATGTGTTATTCTTACATCTAATTATAATTTTTAATTTGATGATTATATATATCTATGAATACTTATAATAAAACTAAGCGATTGCAGTCTGTACATAGAAGATGAACGGGAAAATCTATTATTGGGGACATTTATTGATGTAAGAGAAAACAAAACAATGAATTTTGTCTGTTTGTCTGTACGCTTGTACATGCTTATCTTAAAAACGGCTTCACTGATTTGCAGTTTTCCCTATATAGTTTTATTATATTCGCAGTTTTCCCTATATAGTTTTATTATATGAGTCGCTAGTAATAAATAAAAGTATATCTACTGTATATTCATCTGGAGGGCAGATACAGACTATACAAATATACAAATGCACTTTAAAAAAATATACTATTATATAAAAATAATGAAAAAATAATCAATATCCGGATAAGTAATGTGAAATTAAAAATAAAGTATAAGAAAGAACTGTTTTTTTGAAATTATTCGAATTACTATAAAACACTGTTATTTCCATAAACAATAAAATATACCTGCAGAATTCGGCAGAAAGTGGGGAACGAAGTGTCTTACACTAGGTTCCCTCTGCCTATCTTGCTGTGTGCGGGATACAGCGTGAAGCTGATTTATTTATTTTTTTGTTCTAAAAAAATACATGAAAATGCAGTGAACAAATTGTATATGCACTGTTTACATAAAATCTAGATACCTTTACATTCGTGAAAATGTATACTTTCATGTATGAGTTGAATGTTAATTTTAAGATTTAAAAAGAATGGAATGCAACACGTACATTTGACTACAGTGGGCTTCAAACTTTTTTTATCCGTCTCATTACATTTTAATCAACATCGAGTGCTATTGTACGGAGAGATGAAAACTGAAAAAAAATTAAACACATATGTACGTGTTCACGATCCATTTGATGCCGTTTAAATCGTGCACTATCTGCATATAGACTTGCATGACAAATCGTACCATATGTTTTATTCTATCTATTAGACACGCTTACATATTCACTTGTTATATATATTTTTTTCATTTTAACGCTGTATCCTGCGTGGTAGACAGAGGGAGCATGGTGTTAAGACACTTCGCTCCCCACCTTACACGGAGTTCTAGTGTCATTGTATGTTGAGTGGCGGAACTTAACGCCGCGCTTTTCTTTGACACCAGAGCGGAGAAACTGACACATTAAATATATTACATTCCTCGAGTGGGAATCGAGTCCACAACCTGTCGTGTTTACAGTCACAGGCTTGTGCCGCTGCGCCACGACTGGGTTCTAAAATTATTATATTTTGTAACATATTTATAGCGAACATTTATGCTTCCTGGCCATGTATAGCCCGAATTATTTCAAAGCTACTACTGTGTATGATTTTATCTTACAAATTCGAAAATGTACATACAATATAAATGCAGGCAATCCGCTGTTAGTATTTATCAATATTTGATAACGACCACATCAGAACAATAATATATATTAAATATGATTTAGATGGTTTACCACTATTATAATTCGTTTGTTTTAACTAAAAAACTGTTATTTTTTTTAACTATTTAAATAAATGTTTTTTAAGTAAAAAAAACTGTTATTTTTTTAACTAAATAAATATTTTTTAACTAAAAAACTGTTTTTTTTTTAACTAAAAAAACTTTTTAACCACAGTAAAACAATAAGAAAAATATATTTTAGCGCCGTCACATTCCATTTACGAGATAAATAGAACTCTTTGTACATCTAGAACAATTATCGTGGTTCAGAAAAACTGTTTTCTATTATCTGTAGACTAATCGCTCATTAACATAGCTACTGTTAGATATGGTACAATAGTCACTGTCTCGGAGTAATTTATTTTACGTTTAAGTAAATTTTATGTGGGGAACCCAGTGTTTTAAGACTAGGTTCCCTCTACCCTGATATATGCGGGATACAGTGTGAACCTAAAAAACTGGTTGTAATCTATTATATAAAAATGGCACGAAAACACGTGTGTTGTATGGGAGCCCCTTAATTTTTTTCTTTATTCTGGGTTTTTGTATTTGTTGTTATAGCCGCAACAGGAATACTTCAACTGTGAAAATTTCAACACAGCCTGTTGACAGACGGATATACAGACAAACAGCGAAGTCTTACTAATAGGGTCTTACACTTTGGGTACCCTAAAAATGAAGTACATTTAAGAATAATATAAATATTATTATTTATATAAACGAATATATGTAGTATAAAAATAACTAACTATAAACATGACATTACTACCGACTGTCGCTTGGCTCGGGTTCGTTGTTTTTTTTTTTTAAATTGAGTGTTTCCGGTTGAGCGCCATCGGTCCTTTTCATTCGCTGCTCACTAACAGCGGATAATCTGCACTTATAGGTTTTCTCATTTATCTTAAATAGATAACAATTGCTTTTAATATAGATAGATACTTAGTACTTCAAGGAGCATAAAATGACTACAGTTTCCAGATTGATAGAGCCACAAAAACAAATAGAGACTTTCGTGGCGCAGCGGCACAAGCGTGTGACTGTAACCCGATGGTTGTGCGTTCGATTCTTGGTGGAATGGACTATATTTATTAATATTATTATTTCTTCGCTCTGGTTCTAAGACAAAAGCGCGTTGTTGAGTTCCGCCACTAAAATAAAGGCAATGTCTTGAAAATTCGGTGGAAAGTAGGAAGCTGAATGTAGTAACACTAAGTTCCCGCTGCGTTTCGTAAAATAATATCACTAAAAATTAGATTTTTTACTTATTTTGCCCTACTTTAGGCGATTTGTTACATTGTAAATGCACTTTTATGTCACCCACTTGCAAAGATTCTAACATTATTACATTTTTATATGAAGATCAGTCAAGATATCAAAGTGTGGTACGTGACACGAGGCACATTTAATACTTTCAATAGTTTTTAGGTCACGCTAGTTCTGTATATATTATGCGAATTACATATATCAAATCAAATCGGCTTCACGCTGTATCCCGCACACAGCAGGCTAGGCAGAGAGATCCTAGTGTTAAGACACTCCGTTCCCCACTGAAAATGATGATGTCAATGTCAATCAGCTGTCACATCTGTTATTTAAATATGATTGATTCAAAATGGATTTCTTGTTGTTTTTTCAGTAATTAATTGACATTTTCTTTATTTATACTGTAATTATATGCACTAAAAATGCATAACAATACTTAGACTTGATTAAAATGAACAGATATTTTATGTTCGTAGTACTATAATGGAGTATTTATAACGATTATGGATAATAAACTATTTTTCTCATTTATCTCTTATTCTAAATTGTCAATTAAGCTGGTTTTTAGTATTCTAAAATTGAAAGACAACCATTTTTTAGACCATTTTACAACTTTTACATTTGGACCCACGATTTTCCGTCTCCTTTAAATATATTTTTTTCCTCGAGTAGGGATCGAACCCGCAACCGGACACGTTTACAGTCACACTTAGTGCCCCTTACATATATAGCTACCGACGTATATTACGGCGGTGGGTCCGTAAACTTTCAACTTACAATAGGGACTGAGCTAATGTACCAAAGTTGTGATGTTCATTATTATATTACAAAGGATTAAGATAGATTGATTGCGTACCATTATAATTATTTAATATTTTGTATCTCTTTTAGAGGCCAGTCGTGGCGCAGTGGCACAAAGTGTAAAATCGATTTGTTGTGGGTTCGATCCCCACTCGAGGAAATGAAATATTTACATTTATATTTTCATTTCTTCGCTCTGATATCAAAGATCGGCGTTGAGTTCCGCCACTCAACACGCATTGCCTCCAGAACTCGTAGTCTCGTAGTCGTAGTCTTAATAGAAACGGAGTATCTTAACACTAGTTCCCCAGGTTACCTCTGCTACCTGGCTATGTGCGGGATACAGCGTGAAGCTAAAAAAAAGAATAATTTTATAATTTGTAATGGCGTATAAATATCATAGCTATACAGCTGGATATTTACTTTAATAGAGTATAGAGGTCGATGAATAACGCATGACTCACGGTACGACTAGATACGAGATACGAACAAACATTGAGCGCTCTAACCATGTATAAGTACTAGCCGAGAATACAAGGGCAAAACCTCAAAGAGCATTTCATTTGGATAACACTGGATGCTATTGTAAAATATTTTAGTCCAAATAGAAACCTGCAAAATCTGTTCAAGTTCTTCAAATGTTTGTGAGTTTATTGTCTGAGACGTATGCACACACTATTGAACGCCACGCTTTGGCTCAACACCAGAGCGAAAAAATTAAATTATTGAATTTTTCATTTCTCCGAGTTGGAATTGAACCCAAAACCTATCGCTCTCATAGACACACTTAGTGACCCTGCGCCATGTCTGGCGTCATAATAATAACTTTTATATGAAAAATATAAAATTTCTCATCCAAAATTGGAAAAAGATTTTGATAACTATATACTCATATATGTAGGTAGGTAGGTACATCTACAGAATATTCCGCATCTTAATAAGAGGTAGTGGAGAGCGAGTTTCGAAACGTAAAAGTCATTTCGAATTAAAATTCCCTACGAAATTGAACATTTCATTTCGGGAGAAATATACAGCTTACAAGTGAGCTAGCTATAAGCTGATTTTCGTATTTTTTGGTGTTGATATTTAAAGTATACTTGTTTAATAAAAGTCCACCGTGAATCAACGTGGCTTCCACTTTCATTTAAAGTTAAATGATTAAAATGAAAACGTATGTTCATTTTTTCATTTCATTTATTTAACATTTTTTTACATAATATTTTTTTTTTTTAAATTGGGCGCAGGGGCACAAAGTGTGACTGTAAAACCGATTGGTTGTGGGTTCGATCCCCACTCGAGGAGATACAATATTTATTTGAATTTATATTTCCATTTCTTCGCTCTGGTGTCGAGGCAAAGCGCGGCGTTGCATTCTGCCACTCAACACGCAATGCCTCCAGAATTCGGCAGAAAGTGGGGAACGGAGTGTCTTAACACTAGGTTCCCTCTGCCTACCCTGCTGTGTGCGGGATACAGCGTGAAGCTAATTTAATTTTTACATAATATTTAACATATTTCGCGTCTATTGAAATGTTCATTTAATATTAAGTTAACAAGTTAACCAAGCGGTCGACATCAATGGTGCGATAAACTACAAATACCTACGGTTTAGCTCGCTGCTGTATCTTGTTACAGGATTGCATAACAGCTTTATTGTAGAATTATTTATTAACGCAGTCGTTAGTTTCTGTATAATTATTAATATTAAATAGGTTCACTTGGTATCCAGCATATACTAGGGTAGGCAGAGGGAACCTAGTGTTAATACACACGTTCCTCATTTTTACCAACTTTTCGAGACGAGACGCCGCTCTATATCCTGATACCAGAGCAAGGAAATGGAAATAATACATTCATCCGAGTTAAAATCGAACCCACAAGTCTCGTATATAGTCAGACGCTTTGCCGCAGCGTAACGACGGCCTCGTATAATTGATTATATTTTGTCAAAAATTTTCTTTTCATTTTAGTTTTTTACTGGCTTGTTTAAAAAAAATATCTAGACGTCGCATTTATGATGTCACGGCTATTACGACTAACCTTAGCCTTATTCAAAACTTTTAATGATATTAACCAACACGTTCACGACACTATTGGTGAGTTGTTGCTCCTGTATTATAGGTTCAAATCCTGATGTAGAGAACTAAATAGACGTTAGTATAAATTCTTATAAAGTTCCTATAAAGTCTTAAGTATGCACGGCTTAAACTTGGACGTGAGATTAGAGCGTATTTAAAAAAAAATCATACACAAAGTTAAAAACCATAATCCTATTTATTATAAAATTGATATTTTAATGTAAAAAATTGCTAATGTCAAATGCAGCTCGATTTGTGGTCGTTTCTAAGTTATTAATAGTTTTGATTGGTTTCGCTTTGTATTCCGTGTTTACGGGTACATCCAATATGGTGTATTTAATGGAAATTTTGTATACTTACCTATATAATGTTTAGATTATGTTATTTAAATGAGTGACCTATGTTTAATATTTTTAATTCAACACCACAACACAACAACGAGGCCAGTCGGCGCAGGGGCACAAAGTGTAACTGTAAAATCGATTGGTTGTGGGTTCGATCCCCACTCGAGGAAATAAAATATTTATTTACATTTCTTCGCTCTAATGTAAAGGCGAAGGGCGGCGTTGAGTTCCGCCACTCAACACGCAATGTCTCCAGAACTCGGCCGAAAATTGGGGATGGAGTTTCTTAAGACTAGGTTCCCTGACCCTGCTGTGTGCGGGATACAGTGTGAAGCTGATTTTAATTTTTTATTATTAAAATCCTATGTCAAATTTTTGTATTTATATAATTGTCGTTGAACTATTAACAAACGTTATTCAAAGAGTACAAAGATTAATGTCATACTATAATACATAAATGGTGATAATTTAAAGTGTAATTCAATCAGTTGAAACCAATCCGATCTCCGAAATCCGATTATTTGAGTAAACAGAGCAAAGTTGCCATACAAATTTTAATTTGATTTATTTTATGTTAAGAAGAAATTACTCAAATAAAACTATTATACATATATCATTTATAAATACTAGATTCTTTTTTTTTGTAGCTTCACCTGTATCCCACATGTAGCAGGGTAGGCACAACCTAGTGGTAAGACACTCCGCTCTCCACGTCTTGCCGAATTCTGAAGGCATTGCGTGTTGAATGGTGGAATTGCAAATATAAAATATTTCATTTACTCCGGTTGGAATCGAATCCGCAACCTGTCGTGTCTACGGTCACACGTTTGTGCCCCTGTGTCACCACTGACCTTATAATATGATCCTGTTATAGTTCATTCAAAATAAAGTATAAAACACTTGCAGTGCTTTTTCCTTTTTTATTAGTTTAACGTTTCACTTTAATATAGACTCGTACGTAAGTTATCTCGTGGGGACTTCGCGATTTCCGCAGTTTTTGGCGATTTAATGTTGTTTGTCTTTACTGGAATCAATTATCACGTTTATTGGTTGAAAATGTTGAAATCTCCTACATTTGTTGAATCGACGTACTCTATTAATTTAGACAAGAGCACTGGCTGCCAACACTAGATTGATTTGGTCATTCAGTCATTATTAGGTTGCATTTTTGTATGTACCTACAGTTAAACTTTTTACAAAAAAATGTTCTAAAAAAATTCTAAGAATTATCAATACATACATAGCTTAATAAATTAGTATATTTTATTAAAACAGAAACGAATTATAAATAATTTCAATTGTGAACAAAATCCAATTTAAATTAAAAACCGAAATCAAAATTAAATTAGTTTCACGCTGTATCCTGCACACAGTAGGGTAGGCAGAAGGAACCTAGTGTTAAGGTATCATCCGTTCCTCATTTTCCGCCGTATTCTGGAGGCATTGCGTGTTGAGCGGCGGAACTCAACGCCGCGCTTTGCCTGCACACCAGAGCGAAGAAATGAAAATATTTAATTTCCTCGAATGGAGATGGAACACACAACCAGTTCCTTGTATAGTCACATACAGTAGTACATATGCCCTTGCGCCACGATTGGCCTCAATTAAAACTTAAAATTGATGAAATATAATAAAATAAAAAAAAAACAATAATTTTTATTTGGTCAAGTTATATTTATGAGATGAATATTGATTGGATTACATAACGTAGTAGTAAAAAAACCCCGTAGCTAAAAATATTTCTCTGTTATTTTAATCTATTTGATTCAAATAAGTTTTCAAAAGGCTTTGTATATTATTTATTGTTACTTACAGTTGAAGTAGAATAAAGAATATAAATAGAATAGTATCTAGAATTATTTTATCATTAAATGTATTGTTTTTATTATTACAATAAATGTTTTCATTTATTTTTTATTTGTTTCATAAAAATAATATGGTGATTCATATTGTTCATATTAGAATGCTGGTGGTTATATTATTTTTAAATGTTTGTTCGAAGAGCGATATCGTTAATATTTATACCTAGCTTATTGTTAGATACGTTCCATAATGAATTATTTAGTTCTTTTTTCCTTTTTTTTATAACAGATAAATAAAATTTATATATCAGCTTTTACTCTGTATTCCGCACACTAAACTTACTGTTAAGACACTCCGTTCTACGATTTCCGAAGATATTGCGTGTTGTGTGGCGTAACTTAATGCCGCGCTTTGTCTCTACATCAGCGCGAATGAAATTAAACAATGAATGAAACATTTCATTTTCTCAAGTGGGAATCGAACTTACAGCCAGTCGCGCTTACAGTCACTCACCTGTGCTCCTGCGCCACGACTGGCCTCATTTTCTATTATATCATTATAATTTTTTATATATTTTTTGACTAGAATTTTATTTAAGCACAAAAGTATTTCATAATGCGCATTTTGTGTCTATAAGTCTATCACCGTCTTCGCTTCCGACGGAAGCTTCGAAATTTTACTTTAGATGGAAAACCAAAGAATTTCCCCGGGTGGAGTGGGAAATACGACGCGTCTACTTCCTTTGGGAGGTCTAAATAGCTATTACGGTGGATTTGACTTCACCTATAGGTATATGTATATGCACCCTAATGTTATATAATAGAACTATACAAAAATCTTTTTAAAATTTAAAATGATCTAGCAAGTTTTAAGGCCGTTTAAGTATTTTGCATATCGCTAATAAAATTTAAATAAAAATATTGTTTTTCTAAACAAATCCAACGGTATGGCTGGCTACGGCTATCAAATAGTCGAGTCCTTTATCAAATCATACAGATATACAATTTATATTATTATTATACGAGGCCGTCGTGGCGCAGGGGCACAAGGGTGTGTGTGACTGTAACACGATGGTCGTGGATTCGATCCCCACTCGAGGAAATGAATTATTATTTATTAATATTTTCATTTCTTCAATCTGGCCCTAGGGAAAAAATCCCGGCATTGAATACCGTCTACGACTACGTCTTAACACCATATTCCCGCTGCTTAACTTGCTATGTGCGGGATACAGCGTGAAGGTGATTTATTTTGATTTATATTATTTTATGCTTATTTAATACACTAACTGAGAAACGGAATAGCATTATTATATCTATTTCGATACATTTCTACTCATCGTTGATGGATTGAGTGTAGAGCTTAAAGGATAGACTACTACACTAGTAATAAAAGATGGATACTAAAATAACCAACATTTTGCTGTTAATAAACGTTTGATACGAATCGTACGGTGTAAGCTGTAGGTCTAATTCGAACTGAATGGAATATTTCAGTCGTGGCGCAGGGGCACAAAGTGTGAATGTAAAACCGACTGGTTGTGGGTTCGATCCCCACTCGAGGAGATGAAATATTTACTTAAATTTATATTTCCATTTCTTCGCTCTGGCGTCGAGGACAAGCGCGGCGTTGAGTTCTGTCACTCAATGCCTCCAGAATTCGACAGAAAGTGGGGAACAGAGTGTCTTAATACTAGGTTCCCTCTGCCTACCCTGCTGTGTGCGGGATACAGCGTGAAGCTTATTTATTATTTATTTACATTATATGTATGTAGATATGTAGATATTAGTCTGATACCTAAAGTGTCACGAATTGAAAGGAGAGTGGAGGTCGATTCGTTTCCTATAATATGATTTTACAATGGATGCCCTATGAAATTAGTAATTTGAAGCCGGTCGTGATGCAAGAGTGCGACTATAAACGTTACAGATTGTGGGTTCGATTCTCACTCGAGGCAATGAAATATTTTCATTTCTTCGCTCTAGTGTCGAGGCAAAGCGCGGCGTTAAGTTCAGCCACTCAACACGCAATGCCTCCAGAATTCAGCGAAAATTGCAAAATTGGAAATACTGTATCTTAACACAAGGTTCCCTCTGGCTACCCTGCTGCGTGCGGGATACAACGTGAAGCTAAACAAAAAAAAAGAGATAATTTCAATGAACCAAAAGCGAAGTGAATATAAAATGCATATATGACATTCTTTCTGTTTACATGTAATGTTTAAAAAACAAAATATATAAGAATATGAATGAGCGTGTACGCCAATCAAACACTTGCCGAATAGTCCGCATATTCTCAATAGAACTATTTTTAGTTCTGAGAGGAACGATGGCGGAAAATTTATGGAAGCTCAACGTGGGTGGCTGTTGATTCAAACGAAATTTATATTACGTTTGAAACGAAGCGTAATTGCGATTTTGAGCGAAAAGTTTTTACTGTACCAATATCTCGCTGCATTCAATTCAATGGGTAGGCAGAGGGAGCCTAATGACACACAAGACACTCCGTTTCCCACTTTTCGAGAGAGAGAGAGATAAAATGAAAATATTAAATATCTTATTTCATCGACTAGGAATTGAACCCATAACCTATCGCGCTTACAGTCACACGCTTCTACTCCTGAGCCACTACTAGCCCCGAAACAAACTGTTCAAGGTCAATAAAATAAATAGATTATTATTATTTTAGATAACGCCAGTATAAAACCCTACTGTTCAACACAACTCTCCGTCACACAAAATCAGTTACGACCAGCTATAATTTCGTTAAAAACAATCGCTACAGTATCAAACATTCCACAAATACTTCCAATCGTTCAATAGTCACGTTCATAAATCCTACATACAAGTAGTAGGCAGTAGTAAATTCATGAGATTATTCTCTCTGTTGTAATGATATTGTAAATTCGAATGTTCTAAAGCGAGGCTAAAAGCGAGAGTGGTCCAGTTTTACTGACCTCATAAAATGTTAACAATAACTAACTTTTTATAAACACTTTGCGGAAGGTAATATCTCTACTGTGTTTGGACAATATTAGAATTGCCTATATTTTTTTTTTTAATTTAACCTATTTTGGTTTTTTTTTTTGATGAATTTAACTGAAGTGAACTATGTTTTTTTACATGATCTTGTAAATGACTTCAATGTATGTACTGACTAAACATTTTTATCGTATTTTTAATATTCTAAACAAAAAACAATCTTCCGGTGGAGTTAGATCCATGACTATCACGTATGTAGTACTACTAAGATATATCCTAGCTGCTGGACTATATAAAACTAAGCATTTTAATAAACATTTTTTTATTTATTTCATTTGACGCCGTCTGACTGTAAACGCGACGGTTGTGGATTCTATTCCCACCCAGTGCAATTAATAAATTTCATTTGTTTAATCACTCAACACGCAACGTCTCAAAAAATGGGGAAAAATCGGAAAAAAAGAAATAGAGAACGTGTCTTAATATTGTGGTCTGTTTGAATCGGAAATATATAAATATATATATATATATATATATATATATATATATATATATATATATATATATAGGTATATAAAATCTAAATCAAGTTCATAATCAATTCAAATCAAAAAAAAATCATAGACCTAGGAATACGAGTATGAAATATAATTAAAATAATTACATACATACATATTAAAAACTACAACGTTAGCGAGATCGTGATTCGTGTTTTGGCACGCTGCCTGTTTATAAATCAAAGATTGCGTGCTTCCCTATTGCAAAATAATACTCCGGCCCTCCAATGAAATTCGAGAGGAAGTGTATACTAGTCGTTTTTATTTTGTCGGATATTCTACTATATAGATACGTTTTAGTTTTATATGCCTCTATTAGAAGTGATAGTTATTTTAAATAATCAAAAAGGGGCCAGATGTGGCCCAGGGGCACAAAGCGTGACTGTGAAATCGACTGGTTGTGGGTCCGGTCCCCACTCGAGGAAATGAAATATTTATTTACATTTATATTTTCATTTTTTCGGTCTGGTGTCGAGGCACACGGCGGCGTTGAGTTCCGTCACTCAACACGCAATGCCTCCAGAACTCGGCGGAAAGTGGGGAACGTCTTAATATTAGGTTTCCTCTAAGCGTGAAACTGATTTAATTTTGATTTTTTATTTATTTCAATTCAAAACTTGTGACGATAACAACTAGGTATGTATCGTATGATACATTCATACTTTACTAAGTTCAATTAATTTGTTTTTTATAATAAAATTATTATCCTCTGAATATAAAATAAAAATAAGTTTAACCGCACAAAGCCGTTTGTCTCTAATATTTTTTTTTTAGTTTTGGTATTAGTACCTAACTGATACCAAAACTAAAAAAAAATATTATAACATTATTTTTTAAAAAATATACTAAATATTGTCCAAATTTATATACATTTCTTTGCTCATAAAATCTATGACAGTATCTTTATAAATACATTTTCTGTTTAAGTAAAATTAAAAAAAATCGTGAATTAACCTCAATTTATATTTACTTATCTTTTGCCTTGTAAGGTTTGTATCTTGTAAACTGTTATCAATGCATGTCTCAAAACGTTCGCGCATTCATTTAAAAACAAGTTCCAGTATGACTAATCGAGATATTCATGTTTGGGAAATCGTTAAACGAAAAAGGCCACTGTGGCTGTGGTTTTTATCATACGAAATGCAGCGGCCTTGTCCATCTAAAGCCCGGACTCCACCAAAGAGGAGACGAGACGAGCGGAGAGATTTTTTTTGTAATAACCAATAGAATCTCGTCTTTAGTGCTTATCTCTAAGTCTCCGCTTTGAACTTCTCCGTACATTTCCGCTTTAGTGGAGTCCGTGCCTTAGCATAAGCACACGTTTCTCCAGACACAGTAAAGGCGACGACAGATAAACAGAATGTACCTGTTTTAAATTTGTTAACGTATTACTTGTTATTCGAACTTAAGAATGTGTTGCCTTACCCTGTGTCTAGTTCCGCTTCTTTTTATAGAAACCGTATAGTTTTTTTAAGCATATGTTAGTTCGTGTAAACATTTTAAAGTAAAATAATAGGTTTTTTAGCCATTTGAGAGTGTTTCAACAGTATATTATACGTATAATATAATAATAATAAGTATTATTATTTATTATAGTGTGCGAGGGCGCTTATTTGTGTATGTTGCGTATATTATCTCACAACTGCTGCTGTGACCGTTGTACCGATGTAGGGCTGTCAGTTATCGTTTGTTCGACCGCATACAATTTGTTTCTCCCAATTTAAACCGTTATATCCATAAAAATTGTTTCGTTTTTACAAGTTTTTTTTTTGAGATTTACGCTGTATCGTTCACGTAGCGGGGTAGGCTGAGGGAACCTGTGAACCTAATATTAGGACATTCAGTATCCAGTAAGACACTTCCGTTCTCCATTTTCTAGAGGCATTGTGTGCTACCAAAGCGAAGAAATAAAAATATTAATTATTTCTTACCCTCGAGTAGGAATCGTACCCACAACCTGTCGCGTTAACAGTCACACGCTTGAGCCTCTGTGCCACGACAGGCCTCACTTTTATCGAAATGAAAAAAAAAGCTAGTACAAATAAATTTGCAGTAAACTTATAGCACTTTTAATATTTGATATAACGCAATAGAAAGAGTAGTAGTACCTACTCGTATATATTCAGTGAACGAGAAAATAAAGTGGCGACATTTTACAGTCGAACCATTGCTGAATCAAATGTACTTATTTATTGAGTTTCTTCTGCAAAATTTTCCTTTTCAGTGTTCTGTAAATAAGTGCTATATAATGATGTCTAATAGCAATAATATAGAAGAAATTAGAAATTATTAATGTAATTGAATACAAAATTAAATATTTAGAAACATTTTTATTTATTACTTCTATTTTGGAGCACAATTTTTTATTTTCATCATCACGCTGTATCCCGCATATAGCAGGGTAAGCAGAAGGTATCTAATTTATTATTTAGAAGGTATCTATGCCAGAAATTAATTGATTGATGAAAGTAATTCATTCCTCGACTAGGAACCGAACCTACAACCACCGCGTTTACCGTCAAACACTGTGTGGTTGCGCCAAGACAATCTCAAAGTAAAAATGTAAAAGAAATATATTTATCAAATATGGTATTAAAAGTAATTTTGTTCAAACCCTAAGGGGTACCCACGAACCGGCATCGCTGATGACTCACCGACAGAAATACCATAATAGAATGACCGCCCGTGTGACGTAACGCATTTTTTTATTATTATCCTTTATAATAAGCTTGTGTTTTTGTATAACGATTCAGACGGAATGTTACTCTATAATTTTATAAAAATAAGAATAATATCCTTTAGTTGTATGGAAATTACAAAGAAAAACCATGCAACAACTATTAAAAGTTGTATCCCACGACAATGGTAGAACTTAAAAACATACTTTTTAAAGGATTTACTAACTTTAAACAAAAGAAACAAAGTTGAACATAAATAATATAGAGAAAATAGAGAAAAAAAAAGAAATCATAAAATTTATTAACTTTTTATTGAGAAAAAGATAGGTATAAACTGCTGACATTTATAGAAACTATTTATAAAAATTTTAACGAGAACAGTTAAATGAATAGTAAATGGCATTAGATTATAAAAATCTTTAATATTTAATTCCGTAAATTCAAAATTAAGATCAAAATCAAAATTTTGCGCTTAAATACGCTTGAATAAAGAGTATTTTTCTTTATTCAAGCAATCCATTACAATCACTGAATGATCAAGTTACTTAAAAATGATAGCTGTGTAAGGAAAGTACTACCAGTTTTGGAAGCAGTACTGGTGCCCTCGGCAAGGCCATTTTCTGAACAAAATACAATGAGGTGTACAATCAGCATCCCTTCATCTACCCACATAATCTGAACCAGGTCGATCAGGCATCGCTATTCGGTTTTGTGGTCCTTTCAATTTTGATATGGGCTTAAGAATGATCAAAATAATTTACTAAATTCTTCAGATTTGAGTAAACGACACTTACAATGATCTCAGTAAATTTGTTGTTAAACGAATGTGGAAATTTCACTAAAGCCATTGAGAAAGTTAAAAGTAAAATGTTGTCAATCGTTGAGCTAATTTCAAAATGTCACCAAAAAGAAAAGATGAAAAGATTTTTTCTAAAGTTCTATTGATTTTGTTTATTGTTTGTTCTTCGAGCCTTGAGAGGTGATTTCATAGATGTAAAATTTTTACGGTTATACTTTGACACGTGATTTAAACAATGGTTTCTTTTTAGAGGAACAATATTGTCAATTTTATTTTATTTTAACAAAATCATAAAAAATCTTTTCTAAATTTCTTAAAGATTATGTAATTCTCCTCATTTTTACAACAACTTATTCTCGATACTTTGTTAAATAACACAAGAATAGTGAAACATATACCGAGAATAACAATGGTTGTTTCTTTTTACTGTGGAAAAGTGCGAGAAACTGCGAAAGGCGTTGTGAAAGTCACGCACGCGCAACGAAGACGCTACATAAGGTGACCAAGTGTAACCAGCCCGCCTCTGGGAATTGCGGTTTTATGATATACACGCAGCTATTGCTTTCCATGGGAGTCTACGAAATTGTGCGAACCAGAATACAGAGTAGGTGTATGTTGGCCGTCGTGGCGCAGTGGAGACGCGACGGTTGTAGATTCAGTTCTCATTAAGGGGAGTGAAGTATTTTCATTTCGTTTTCCATCATTCTGCATGCGATTTTTCTAAATTAAGGCTTATGTTGGGAACGGAGTGTTCTTACAGGAGACAGTTAAAGTGTAAAAAAATAACGAATCTGCGGCTTTATAGAAATTGAATGCAACTTGAAAAAAAATAACTTTAGTTTACCATTATAAATAGTACAACTACAAGTATAACACTAACTTCGAGTGGGTGGTGGTACATAGCACCAGATTTTTAATATTAAAATCACTTGTTCCTCATGATTCATAAGCTTTATACGGTGACATCATTAAAAATGTATTAGCAAAAACAACCATATATTTACTGTCGATATAAATTGATATAACAATATTAATACCACATATTATTATATATATTATATTGCTTGTAAATGCTATAGAGTTAACTTTAAAAAGCTAGCTATGGTGTGTTACAGAAATGTTTGATCTTTTAGATACTTAAACGATTAGCTTCACGCTGTAGCTCTTACACACCAGGATTATCAGAAAGATCCTAGTGTCAACGCACTCCGTTCCCCATTTTCTGCTGAATTCTGGAAGCGTTGCATGTAGAGTGGCGAAACCCAATGCCGCGCGTCGGCACGACACCAGAGCGAAAAAATTAAAATAATAAATATTTCATTTCCTCAAGTGGAAACTACGAAACGAACCCACAACCTGTCGCGATACTGTTAAATAACATGTAATATGAAACCTAGTCTCGCATTATCAAAAAAAAAAAAAAACTAGATAAAGCCTCTAAAAATCCATCTAAACTAACACGTAGTGTCTGTCTGTATCTAAAATACGATTGATTTTTGTAGTGCTAACACAATATTGAGATTTGTTTCATTCGAAATTTACATGGTTGAAATTTGATTTGTCGTATTATATGGGTCATACGTAAAAAAATATACCAAAATGTTTTTCTCAATAAACTTTTCAGATTTTGAGATTGAACCCACAATCACTTCAACTGTCACAACGAGGATAACAGTTTTTTTTTAATATAATAAGTTTTTTTAATTATTTTATTTTATAATTGCTTGTTATTTGCAAATGCGATTTTCACTTTATACCTTTAGCTACATGCTCAGCGAATTTTATTTACATTTAAAAATATATAAAAAATATTTTAATAAATGATCTGGCTTTGCGATTGTTTCATGTTTTATTTGTCAGGAAAGATTTTTAATTGACGTATTGTAATAATAATATAATACATTTACTTAAAAATATCTGTTATTTATTGGTTTTTATTTTAAAAGTGATATTTATTTCTATTATCTAATAGATATATAAAAAGCTAATATATTTTAAGGTTGACTTTACCTCTTTTTTTAATTTTATATTATATATTTATAATATGTATATTGTATATAATAAAATTATCGTAATATATGTATCAGAAAGGCAGAATTACCTTTTTTGGCTGTTCAGAGTAAGATTTAAATTCACAAACATCACATTCTATCACATGAATTGGTCTTAATGTAGGTATTCATATATTAAAAAAAATGTATAGGTATTGAGGCCGTTGTGGTGCAGGGGCACAAGGGTGCGGTGTGTAACGTGACAGGTGCCCCTTCGATTCACACTCGAATGAATGAATTATTATTTATTTATATTTTCATTTCTTCGCTCTGGCATCAAGGTCGGCGTTGAATTCCGCCACTCAACACGCAATGCCTTGTAAAAATCGGCGGAAAGTGGAGAACGGAGTGTCTTAGCACTATTCTCTCCCTGCCAACCATGATGAGTGCGGGACACAGTGTGAAACTGATAAAATTTTTTAGTATATAGGTATTCATATATATAAAAAATGTACATATTTAATTACCTCTGTTTATTCTGTTCCTGACCCCTTTGTGTTCAGTTTCGATAAGGCTTTTGTCATATGACTATGCCACGGCACTATTCATTCTTCGTCTATTTTTAACGTGCTGTATGTAGGTATACGAGCAGAAACTCATTTAAATATATAGTGCCAGTCCATAGTGCGTCCGTTTTCCATATAAAACACTAGCTTGTAAAAAAAAAATACAAAACATATTGTATACCGTATACATATTATTGTTTAATTGTAACGTGGCTCGAATAACACACGGATGGCCGATATTAATTATCCTACAGATAATATAAATGTGAAAGTTTCTAAGTATGGATGTTTGTTCCAATTTAACGTAAAAACTACTAAATAGAGGCCAGCCGTGGCGCATAGGCACAAAGTGTGCCTGTTAATCGACTGGTTGTGGGTTCCATCCCCACTCGAGGAGATGAAATATTTACTTACATTTAAATTTTCATTTCTTCGCTCTGGTGTCGAGGTGATAGCGCGGCGTTGAGTTCCGCCATTCAACACGCAATGGCTCCAGAAATCGGCGGATAATGGGAAACGGGTGTCTTAGGTTCCCTCCCATGAAGTTAAAAAAAAAACTACTAAATAGATTTATATTAGATGAAACTTTATATTGACATAGCTTGTGTATTATAATAACACATAAGCTGTTTATTATAATTTATGTAGAAATTTTGCATAATTTGATTTATAATGTGACAATCTTTTAAGCTGGCGAAGCCGCGTTTGGGTAGTTACTTATTAAACATGTGTTTAAATAAATTTTAATTAAGTTCAAAAATATTTTGCGTAAAAATTGTAAATCTAAGCACGGTTATGAGATAACTGAGTAAGTTTATAAAAATGATAAAAACTCATTAAATCTTTTCGAGGCCAGTCACTTAGACCACTGTAAACGGAGTGTCTTAACACTAGCTTTCCAGGTTCCGTCTGTCTACCCTATAAATTAAACTTATGAAATAATTCTCAAATTTGCCTAAAATAATTAAATATAATATAAAATTAATTGAAATTAAAACAAAAAGAAAAGAAATCCAAACAGAAAATTAAATAGTATTCACAGAACCACGGAGGCTTACACGACCATGGATCGCCGCGCCTAGCAAAGTGGATATTAGTGTAAGCCCTGTAATGTAATAGGATGTGATATCCGACCCTGGACTCGTCTCGTTACATTAGACCGCAAGCAATTAACTATCCTGGCGACTGACCAGGACAAAATTGGTAGTGGCCGGGATAATAATAAGGGATCGTTATTTTACATAATAGACACGTCCCCTTAAGGTTAACTTATGGGTAAATTAATTTCTCTTATATTGTTTTGAAATTGAAATTGTGAAAGGTATTCTTGTTATGGTAGAGCCCCTGTGGCGCAGCGGCACGGCGTCTGCTGCAAACACGACTTGTTTGTTCGATTCCTAATTGAGGGCTTGAGTTATTTTAATTTCTTTCTTTTGCTACTAAATAGGCTAAGTCTCTACAATTCGGGAAAAACTGCTATATGTATGTGTAACTACCATAGGTACGGCCATGGGATACAGAGTAAAGCTAACTTATTATTATATAAAACAACAAAATTAAATAAGTAAAATATAATACAAAATAATTATAGTGATGAAATCGGTTCTAAATAAAAAAAATCAAATCGACTTCACGATGTATCCCGCACACAGCAGGGTAGGCAGAAGGAACCTAGTGTTAAGACACTCCATTTCCCGCTTTCTGCCGACTTCTGGAGACATTACGTGTTGAGTAGCAGAACTCAACGCCGCGCTCATCTTCGACACCAGAGCGAAGAAATGGAAATATAAATTTAAGTAAAGATTTCATCTCTCTTGAGTGGGGATTGAACCCACAACTACTCGATTTTACTGTCACACTTTGTGCTCCTGCGCCACGACTGGCCTCGCCACTGGCCTAAATAAAAAAATATTTGAAAAATCAGACCTCCAGACCACCTTTGCTGTGATCTCAAATATAGTGCTTAAAATGCCGCCGTTTTAATTGACCTCTTTAATACGCGTGGGTGCTTTTACGAAGAAGTTTGAACAAGTAGGTATGCTTCTTAATCGGTTTCATAAAAAAATGTTTATTTACTTTAGTTTCACGCTGTATCCCGCACATAGCTGGATAGACAGCGGGAACCTAGTGTTAAGACACTCCGTTCCACACTTTCGGCTACATTCCGGAGGTATTGCTTTTCGAGAATAATTTGTAATCAGGAAATAAAACCGCAATGCACTTCAATTTTCATTGCTTACTAGATAATGGCGTCGAAATTAATTAAAAACGTGTAATTATTATTTAATTAATACAACACAGTGTTATGTAAGTAACGGCGACCAATATAATTTAATTTAAATTATGCTGAAAATGCCGTTTGATGAGAGCCAGTGGATCGTGATTTGACACCTACTCTTATTAGTTTATAGTTTACGTTGAGTGCTTTTATAAAATTAAATTTATTACATTTTTAATGATATTGTATTTTTGCGGAAAGACGGTAATAAACTATGGTTCTATTTGAAGATTTATTATATAACTATTTGAGCCACAAAGTGTGACTGTAAAGGCCACAGGTTGCAGGTTCAATTCCCGCTCGGGGAAGTGAGATATTTAATATCTCCATTTTCTTCGCTCTGCTATCGAGACAAAGCGCTTTTCATATAACCAATTAATAGGTAAAGCCTAGGTATATTATGACAACTCAAGAGAAGTATTATACAGATTCACACTGTATCCCGCATATAAGATTGTAGGCAGAGGGAACCTAGTGTTAAGATACTCCGTTCCCCACTTACCGCCGAATTTTTTTCCTAGCGCATTGCGTTTTAAGTAGTGAACCTCAACGCCGGGGTTTTTTCGTCTGAAGAAATAAATATTAATAAATAACAATTCATTCCTCCAATTGGGAATCGAACCCACAACTGTCACGTTACAGTCACGCCCTTGTGGCCTCGGAGCAATAGAAGTATTAAATACTCTATTCAAAAGCACTTAGTAATAAAAAAGTGTGTGTTTAAATGCATGGTCACGTTTCTATTGTTTTTGCGGATAGACAGAGAGAACTGAGCAAACTGAGATCGCTTGATGGATGTAAAAATAAGGTTCTTTTTTTAAGTAAAATCAGTCTACAGTACTTACTTATTTTTTTATTTGTTAAGTTTAAATCAATACAAATCTAACCGATACGTAAAGAGAAGTTATTTATAAAAACAATATCGACTTTAAATAACTAGGTACCTACCGCCACCAATTCTCAAAAAGTACTGAATCGATTTTGATAAAAGTTGAACTCTTTCCTCGGTTAGAATGTACTTGATTTATAAAAAATACGATCATCTCGATATAACTTAATAGTTTCCAAGAAATTTGAGCCCAAACAAATTTAGTACACATACTTGGAAGCTAGGTCACTATACCCCAATATAAAATTTCAACAATTTTTTCAAACCTTCTATTTCGAAGTCGGTTTAAAAATAATATAAATAATTTAGACAACTAAATACATGTCTAGTCAGGAGCAAACCATTGTTAATCCCATGGATTTCCAACATTTTAGTTATAATAACCAGTGTGTTTATATTTCCATTTCTTCGCTCTGGTGTCGAGGCAAAGCGCGGCGTTGAGTTCTGCCACTCAACACGCAATGCATCCAGAATCTGGCAGAAAGTGGGGAACGGAGTGTTTTAACACTAGGTTCCCTCTACCTACCCTGCAGTGTGCGGGATACAGCGTGAAGCTGATTTATTTTATTTATTTAGTTATAATAACTTTCTTGGTCCACAATCACGACTTATCCACATTATATGTCGAAATTAAATAACAACCGTACTACCCTCGTAATAAAGGCGAAGGGGTTGAACAAGATAAAAGCGGATTCGGTCCAAACTGCCGAATGTACCGTTGCGTTTCGAAAGAGATCGTGCCCTATACCTTCATTCTAGCCTTGACTGAGGGCGTTGACCTTTTTTTGTAAGTCGTTTTACTTTGTGGGTGCTATTGTGAGTCAGAAGAACATGTAGGCATTTATTCTTATTGTATGATGATTATAGTCGATTCAATTTATATTTAGGTACAATAAAAAAAAATCTGATTCACGCTGTATTCCGCACACAGCAGGGAAAGCAGATGGAACCTAGTGTTAAGACACTCCGTTCCCTATTTTCCGCCGAATTCTGAAGGCATTGCGTGTTGAATGGATTGTGGGGATCGAGCCCACTACCAGTCGCGTTTTCAGTCACACTAATGCATCTGCGCCGCGAGTGACCTCTTGCTACAATTTTTTTTTAAATTGGCAGTGTTGTTGACTGTCAATTGGAAGTACAATGATATAGAAACAAGACAGTATGTTTATGCTAAATCAATAATAAAATACAGTAAATTTTATATTTTATATTAGTTAAATTAATAAAGTTAACTTCGTTCTACGTTGGGTCTCATTATCTGACAGAATACTCCGAGGAGACAAGAGAACACTTTCTTATCATTTATTTTGTCTCTATCTTCACCACAGTGTGTGGTGTACGCGTGAAAGGGAAAGAAAACCAACTATTGATCGCTCCCAAATCTCCTAAACGCTTGAGATTCCATAAGTAATGTCCTCGAGTCGCTCCGTTTGGATCTCTTGGGGAATTCGTTTCGAATATTGAACCTTTTGATGATAATATTGCTAAAAAAGTTGTTTTTATAACATTACTTTTTTTATTATTTAAATAAGTTATTTTAAATTTATATTATTAGTTATATTTAAAGACGAAATAATTGTAATATATTTTGGCTAAATATTAATTTAAATCAACTATAAATTTAAAAGAAGGTACTTTAAGTCGTTCGCTCATCTTCCTTTGACAAACCTAACCTAGTACTCATATCGGATACTTTTTTACAGTAATACTTTTATTGCCATATGTTAAATATATATATATATATATATATATATATATATATATATATATANATATATATATATATATATATATATATATATATATATATATATATATATATATATATATATATATATATATATATATATATATATATATATATATATATATATATATATATATATATATATATATATATATATATATATATATATATATATATATATATATATATATATATATATATATATATATATATATATATATATATATATATATATATATATATATATATATATATATATATATATATATATATATATATATATATATATATATATATATATATATATATATATATATATATATATATATATATATATATATATATATATATATATATATATATATATATATATATATATATATATATATATATATATATATATATATATATATATATATATATATATATATATATATATATATATATATATATATATATATATATATATATATATATATATATATATATATATATATATATATATATATATATATATATATATATATATATATATATATATATATATATATATATATATATATATATATATATATATATATATATATATATATATATATATATATATATATATATATATATATATATATATATATATATATATATATATATATATATATATATATATATATATATATATATATATATATATATATATATATATATATATATATATATATATATATATATATATATATATATATATATATATATATATATATATATATATATATATATATATATATATATATATATATATATATATATATATATATATATATATATATATATATATATATATATATATATATATATATATATATATATATATATATATATATATATATATATATATATATATATATATATATATATATATATATATATATATATATATATATATATATATATATATATATATATATATATATATATATATATATATATATATATATATATATATATATATATATATATATATATATATATATATATATATATATATATATATATATATATATATATATATATATATATATATATATATATATATATATATATATATATATATATATATATATATATATATATATATATATATATATATATATATATATATATATATATATATATATATATATATATATATATATATATATATATATATATATATATATATATATATATATATATATATATATATATATATATATATATATATATATATATATATATATATATATATATATATATATATATATATATATATATATATATATATATATATATATATATATATATATATATATATATATATATATATATATATATATATATATATATATATATATATATATATATATATATATATATATATATATATATATATATATATATATATATATATATATATATATATATATATATATATATATATATATATATATATATATATATATATATATATATATATATATATATATATATATATATATATATATATATATATATATATATATATATATATATATATATATATATATATATATATATATATATATATATATATATATATATATATATATATATATATATATATATATATATATATATATATATATATATATATATATATTGCTCAGTTAACAGTGTTAAACTCCTCGTCCTCTTTACATCAACATAACAATATTGAAACGTAACGGCGCTTTGTGTGACATATAAACTGAATATATAAATGTATATATGTACATTTGAATAGAATCTGCAAACTACGATCTTGTTGGCATTGCCAGACTCCCCCAATAGTACCCTATATAGTATCCTATGTTTTATTATAGTTGTCGCGAAAAACTTGCAACATATAGGTACTCAGCTGGGAAATATTAAATGTTTTACATAACCTAATAATAACATTATATATATTTAATTTTTTTATTTGCAGTTTACCTTACAAGTGTCAACACCCTCCGTTTTGTCCTCTCCACCCGGATTGAGACATTACGTGTTGTGTCTCAACTTAACTTAACGCCGCCGCCGCTTTGTCTAGCTAGAACGTGGAAATGAAAATAATTCATAATAAAAAAAATATTCATATTATAATTCATTACAAGTAGGGATCGAACCCACAACCGTCGTGTTTATCTCCTTAAAACTCATGCTTATCTATAAATTTTTGTACTTATTTAATATAGAAGTTTATTAAAAATGTTACCTACACATCATATACTGGTGCGCTGTGAAGCTCGCGTAGCCCATTGGTATCCAATAGTCGTGGCTGCGGTACATTTCACACTTTTTTAACTCTCCGTCGGAAACTTTAAACACAATTTTTATTTAAATCTTAAATAACTAAGTTATTTAAATTTATTGTCTATTTAAACTTATTATTATGTTGTACAATTTTAAAATTAATCTGTAATGGCAATGCAACTTACTAGCGAATGTATTTAAAAATATAATCTTAAATTTAATTTATTTTTTAAATTTTCAGCTTAGATAGATAAGAAATAAATACATACGTTTCATTACACGATATATTAAAATAAGTAGTACCAAAATACTTTTGTGATCAAGTCTAGACTCGAGACAAAACGTCACTGAAAATGCTGACAATGTTTTAAAGTCTATATCTCAACAACAACTGATTTTTTTTTAAATTTTGTAACATATTTTCAAATTATAAATTTATATGTAGAATCTAAATTTTTCTTTGTTTTCAAATATTTACGCGATTGCGTAAACAAGTTGCTTTTTAATTAAAAAAATATTTTAATAGTGAATATCGATGATAACATTTTATTAGAATTACATATATCTACTGCCGATACCGTTGTTTCTATGAACTGATAATTTTGTTTATAGTAAATTGACTAATGCCCGATATCTATACTTCTTTTTAATCCAAGTTAGCTTTTTAGAAAATTCTAATCTCGGGCAGTCGAAATATCGCGGAATTCATGTTGCATTATGAACGGTACATTTGAGCATTTCGTTATGATGTTTTTAAACTACATACTACAGATTAGTTCGTTTATTTATCTCTATATACATACCACTACTTTTTTAATTTGTAATCTTGACAATCACAACATATTTTCTCACTAGTAAAGAAAAAGAAATTAACTAGAAACATCTACACTAGATATTAAGATTTATAGAATAGAATTACCTTTTAAGTTCACCTTTTCCAGAGGCAATTGTATTTATTGTGTTGTTTACTCAATATTTTGGTCTACCAACAGGTATTCATTGCGTAGAATAATTATACGAGAATACTGTTTAAATATTTTCTTAAATTACATTCTCTAATTTCATTTTGCTGGTATTAAAGACGTTTTGACATTGTTAATGGAATGGAATATATAATACTAAGACGATAAGCTTCCTTTATATGAAATAAATATTCATGTATACTTAAATTAACTACTTATTAAGTTAAGTTACTACAGTATTAAGTTTAATATAATAGTATAAAGTATTTGTAAATGAATATGTCAACATATTTTTGGCGATTTTTTTATTATTTTTGGTTTTTGATTGATTTATTTTTTAAAATGCCCGAACTTATTCGGAATATGGTTTTAATAAATGTAAACCGCGAATGGCCAATATTCAACACTTCACCGAAAACTAAAAAGTAATAAATAATATATATTTCTGTTTGCGTTATATAGTTTTAATTAAAAATGCTACGAGAAACGAATTAATCTGTAGTGTACATGAGATACACAACCTAATATAACATATTGGAAATTATTTATATATTATATCAATAATATTTTCTATTTATAAGCAACTGACACTGACAAGTCGCCCCTTGAAAACTTAAATTATTTTTATTTATTAAAATGAAATACAGAACATAACACAAACATGCATAATATCACTACAATATAAATAATACACAGTAGGTACAGCAGATATTTAATTCGAAAAGAAAATTGCAAAGAGATAGATATTTTTTAGCAGCAGCCACATTGCACATACTCGTAGCAATAAATTATAACATCAACACGCCGAACTTGGAGAAAAATCGACAGCACATTAAAATCTTGACATCGTTCCATACACATGCATTGTTCTCTGTAAAATAAACAAGATTTTTTAATATTATTGAAAAATAAGAATCTTAAAATATAATTCAAATTTCACTGACAGAGGATAAAGAGAAACAATGCTATTTCTCCTTTTTTTTCTTTTTTATTTCACTTGCCATTTTTCGGACAAATTGTGACAAGCTACAGACAAACACCAATTTTTTAACTAAATACTAGACCAATGACTTTATTATTACGGTGTATTTTTTCAGAAGAGCCTCCAAGTCCTACCCCGGCCCCGGTGCGTCGCACAGTGCCGCGCCTGCCGCACCCACATACGCCGGACCCGCGGCGTCGCGTGCACAGATGTGAATTCCCATCATGTGACAAGGTCTACACCAAAAGCTCACATCTTAAGGCGCACAAAAGAACACATACAGGTAAATAAATATTTCTAAATTAAAAAGATAAAAGTTTTGGTGTTTGAAAGAAATGAAGAAAAGACGGAATGCAAGATCAGTGTAAATGGTAAAAAATTAAAACAAGTGAATGAAGTGGTATTTGAGAAGTATGTTCATTAGAGATGTAAGATATGAGATGGATGTGGAATGGCATATTGCTGCCGGTAACAGGAACGGAGCCTTAGCTGCATTGATGTGACGATGAAACGTCAGCTGCACATTTGGCCGTACAGAATGCAGTGTTGGTAACGACGCTGTTATACGGCAGCAAAACGTAGATATTGCAGAAGAAGAATGAAAGAAAGATGAATGCCGTGGAGATGCAATCTCTCCGTAGGATATACGGAGTCAGCTTAGCAATTTTCTTTTTGAATTAAATATCTGCTGTACCTAATGTGTGTAATTTATATTGTAGTGATATTGTGCATGTTTGTGATACACAGAATGCCAGGTAATAGCGAGGTTGTCACGGTGAGAACGAAGAAGAACGTGCTCAGCTGATTTGGGCACGTCGAACGAATAAGTGATTAAAGAATGGCAAAAAAGATTTATTATGATCGAAAGGTGAGCAGGAAGAGAGAGACCTCGGTTGACCTTCGAAAGCACAGTATCACTATATACTACAGGAAGGTCACGTAAAAAGCGTGAAAATCCCCAGGAGAGCATGTATAAAGAGGTTGATGACAGTAGACGAGGCGATAGATATGTAGAGACCGTAGCGTTTGGCTCTCCGTTCTCTCTGACTACCCTAATAGGGATATAACGTGAAGCTATGTTATGTTTAATTTAATATAGGATACTCAGAGCTTTTAATAGTTGTGATAGGTGAAACTGAGAGGTAACGTTGAGTATTTTTATTTCAAAGACTTCAGAAATAATTTCCATTTTTTAAGGCACACAAATAAGTACATAGATTATTTGGGAGGAAGGTGAATGATAACTGTGTAATGTGGACAAAAAATATTATTTTTAAATATTATTAAAATTAAACTAAACAAACAATTCCTATCATGATAGACAGGTTAAAGAATTTTATGTTACAATAATACCTTTAATATATAAAAAAAGAAAGAAATAAGTGTGGTAACAGCGTAAGTTTATTTCACCTACTTTTATTTTATTTTTTTTATTACGCCAAAGATAAAGTAAATAAATAAATCTTTTAATGTATTACCTATATATTAAAAGATTCATAGATAGATCACTAACAATGAGAATATTGTTGATGGAGGGAGGCCTATGCTGGCCACTTACAGATGTTTAACGATTGAAAAGACAAGGATAGGGATGATTATTTCAAATTAAATTTTAATATTTTTAGTCTGTATTTTATCTCACTAAATCCAAAATATTAAACAAAAAAATCTGTAACTCGAGGCTCGTAGAAGGTAAAGTATTGCTACGTATATTGATATAGAAACTTGAAATTCATCGTTTAGTACTTTCAATGCCTCCAGAATCCGGCAGAAAGTGGGGAACGGAGTGTCTTAACACTAGGTTCCCTCTGCCTACCCTGATGTGTGCGGGATACAGCGTGAAGCTGATTTGATTTAGGTATCGAAGATAAAAGATTAAGGGCCAGTTTCACCACTGGCTGATAAAATCACGGACAGCCGTATCTGCCAGACAAGCTATAATTTTTGGTTTCACATGTCTCGAATAGCAATATCTAGTAGTTACAAATTTAACACATGAATTAAATTTTTATATACTTATTTGTAATCAAAAAATGTAACAAATCGTATTTACTTGCTACCTACTATTATCGTTCGTTAATGAAAAAATTCTCGAAATTCGAAAATATAAGAATTCGAATTCTCGAAAATATAAGAAACAGTTATTTTATATTTTCTACCTCTGTCTGTGAGATAGAATTACTACAACTACTACTACTACTAGCTTCACGCTTTATCACTAGCGGGGTAGTCAGAAAGAACGGAGCGACAAACGCTACGGTCTCTACGTACCTCTTTCGCCTCGTCCACTGTCATCGACCTCTTCATACATGCCCTCCGGGGGGTCGTCATGCTTTTTACGTGACCTTCCTCAAGTATCTTAGATACTGTGGGAAGATACTGTGGAAGATACTGTGGTGTGTTTTCGAAGGTCAACCGAGGTCTCCCACTACCTCTCTTACCTCTCACTTTTTTATTTGCCATCCCTTCATCACTCATTCTTTCGACGTGCCCAAACCAGTTGAGCACGTTCTTCTTCATTCTCACCGTGACATCATCATATATATAGAGATAACATTAATTATTAGATAACTATCTGAAACACTATTCATAACAGGTGAACCCTTAGTTTTTAATTACCTTCTTTTAGAGGAATATCTGTATTAACAAAATTACCTACGTGCCTAATAAATCCACTAAAGAGAAATTGAAAGTTATTGTTGATTAATTTTTTATTAGTAGATTTGGAAATATGGTATTTAATCTAATTTGTAACTATTTAATTAATATTTCATTTAGAAAAAAAATACATGTAACTGATATTATCGCGATTATTCGTTACGCTTAAAACTGCTCGTATTAGTAACTTTAGTAATTTGTTAATGGGTTTCTCTTAAGATTTAAGAATTTATTAGCACCTCAACTGGTCAAAGTAAAGAATTAAGTTTTTTATTTGTGTTACTTTTAGGTATACTATACATACATATATTACAACTCTTTAAATTCAATATATAAAATTGATATTAAAATGTCAAATACTCTCATTACAGGTGAGAAGCCGTACAAATGCTCTTGGGAAGGTTGTGAATGGCGGTTCGCGCGATCCGACGAGTTGACAAGACATTACCGTAAACATACGGGAGCGAAACCGTTCCGGTGCCGCCACTGCGACCGCTGCTTCTCGCGGTCCGACCACTTAGCGTTGCACGCAAAGCGCCACGCGTAGCCCGAGAGCCCGGCGCCCGCTCCCCGGAAGAGGGCCAGCCGGAGCCAGCGCACCGACAAGCCAGCGGCCAGCGTGCTATAAACAACCGCACGCCGGGCGCGCCTCTTATCGCCTCTCGTGTGTTTTCCGTTCCGTTCGTCGTTTTTGTGTATTGTGGTTCTACGGAATTGACTTGTGGTTCAGTTGAGGAGCGCGCGCCCGCAGACCGAGCGGGGACGCCGAGCGTTGCAAGCCAAAGAAAACGTCGCTACGTACGCGCGTAGCCGAGTCAACACTGATTGCACCTAATGCTTTAAACTTAATTTTTATATTCATTATATTTATCGACGATAAAAAAAAATTAATTAAATCTCTTCAACGGTTCGGCCTCCGTCGTTTAGTGTTTCGTTGCGATAAGAGAACGTATTATATTTGCCGTTGTTTATTATGTAAAAGATTTTTTCTAAGCTTTGTGTGTTCTTGCGCCGGCGGTCGCAAAGCGGCCGTGCGGCGTCAGTTGTGCCATCGTTCGCGGAGCAACCTGCAACCCGTGTTGCCCTCCGTCAACCTGCATTTCTTTGATACGTGTGACATATGATAATTTATTGACCCGCGGGATGCTCGGCAGATATACCCACCGACGCCCAGCACAACCTGTCGTTAGCGGTTAGTTGTAAGCTTTATAGGATGTGCGTCGCGCGTTACCTGATGACACGCCGACCTCTCGGAAGCCTCGCTGTGAACACTTCGAACCTAGCGTTGGTACGCTATTTTTAATATATATATTTGTTAATATAGAAAACATCACATTATTTTTTATGTTATTTTCATGTTCAGAAGCGACACTTTCGAGAAATCGGCTTTTGTTTATTTTATATTGTTTATTTTAGGATATATTATATTATATTTACGTACGTTGCATACATACGATATGTTTATTTTAAGCTATTTCTTTTACTCTCTCATTCCGTTTTTGTAAGATAACGTGCGGCAAGAATAGAAATTGTTCTCTGCGTCTTGAAGTCCCTCACGCTGTTGCACAAGTAGCTCGGGAGGGAATTTTTAATGACCTAGGTGACCTAAGTGACCTAGGTTTGATTTATATGAATATTTTATTTAGAGGGTACCCTGGACAACGCTACTTGTGTAAGATCGTGTGTCATAATGTAACATGTTGATTCTAAAACACAGTCGCTGTCTAGTTGAATGACCCTCGGTCTTGGTATGTTGTGTGTTGACTCGTTAGTTAAATGGCAAAATTCCACTGCCGTAAAAAAATATATATATTAAAAAAATCGCTTCTCTGATTTTTTATAATCTACAAATATAATTTGCGTGACTGTTTTATTATAAATCTTTTGAAGGTAAGTCGTTATTGTAAGAGCTTACATGATGTTGACGTTAAGATTTTGGATCTCTTTAAGTTACAACATATCATAAGGGAATATGAAAATACCTAAGAATAATATTGATAAAAGATAATTTTTCGATCTATTAATTTATTGTTAGGATTTCATTATTAAGATGTTTATATAACGATCGACACATACTATATGAAATATTTATTTTTGGAAAGTGAGCAAATTTTATTTTATGGAAATCAGTTAATGTTTCGTTGATATTTAAATATATATTTGCAGTTTTTACGATATTAGAAAAGCTTATTGAAATGTAACGTTTAAGTTAATTTTAGTTGACAAACGAAATTTACTGTAAATAATGTGTGTTTATTAGTATTTATTATAGAAAAAAATCTAATTTATTTGCTTGAATAAATTCAAGGCGTGACCGCACGAATTGCGGTAGTTTGTTTGTTGTTCGGTTTCATTATCAAAACAGAACCAGATTCTATAAGATGTGTTTACGTAAAGATTATATTATAATAGTAAAATTGTAAACTTTGTTTCATACTAAATAATTAGCGGAATGGCTCAATAATTTTCATATCTAAAGAAATATAGGGAACGCAATATAAATATATAAAAACATCTTAGAATTTTCTAATATTAACTTAACCATTACTTAATCTTAAATTTGTTTTTTCGCAGTAAAATTTTTATCAGCAATCTCTTTGTGCAAATTATTTTACAGCAATAGTGATTTCAAATAAGAAAATATTTGCTTAAAATATCAAGTATCCAGTTCTTTTTGGTATATTATTGTTAGCAGAAATTTTATATTATTAACGAAGTGATGTATATTATACATTTATGCTATATAATTTCTGAATCGGATTTTAAATATTGCATTAAAGAACATTGCATCAAGCTACCGCCATCTGTCGGAAAATGGAGAAACTATGTCAGTGAAAAAGAACACGATGTGCGACGCCATCTTGGTACTGTTTAACACTTGCATTCGGTGCAATGAAACGCGTCCGGGCCTCTAGATGTCCCTACAATTAATTTAAATTAATATTTTACAAGCAAGTAATAAGCTACAATATTTGATTATTGTTATCGTGCACTAAAATTAACATTCTATTACTAAAAACTAAATAATAAATCATAATTAAATAATATGTGTTAGTTTTAGTAATCATAAAAAAAACTAAATTAAACATAGGTAATTATACTTAATATCATTTGCGTAAAAAAGTTGCGTTTGTTATAAATATAAAATATTTAAAAAAAAAGTAGTTATTGAACAAGTGATTCGAAATAATTGTCAAAATGTTTAATTAAATTTTTAGTAGCTCTTAAATACCGACTTCGTAGGTACGTTAAAGTTTTTTAAAATATAGCGATCACATTAAAGTAACGTAATTTTATAACCTGGCTGTGGTAATTTAACTAGCATTGTGAATATTCCATAAAATATTATCAGAGAACACAAAATTTTTTACACATTTTGTTCCCATTTTGTATCCTCCTGTCCTTTTTGGGATTGAAAGAATTTTTTAAAATTGTAAGTACAACGACTGCAGGAATATTACTGCCATAATTATACTATCAATTAAGTAAACAGTAAAGCACAGATTGCTTTGTAATTTTTAAATGCAACTATAATATTATATCTATTGATTATAATATAAACTGTGTGTTAAATTTGTTTGTACGTGACAATCCCGGGGGCCAATGATGTAGTCTTCCCAAATTGATAATTGTGATTTTTTACGTCAAGGCGATCTCAGGGATTTATGTCTAAATTATAGGAATATTTTCTATTTTTTAATTCCAGTGTTAATGTAAACTTTAAAAGCAAAGGAAACTACTTTATAGCTAAACTGCCAAAAGCACAATGTTTAGAAATTTTTATATTCTTTAAGAAATTTATTAAACCAGCACTAAGTTAAAATCTACTTTTTTTAGATATAATTTGAGCTCCTTAAAGGAATTTAACTGGATTCTATTTCATATAGGACAATAGGGGTTAAGCAATATTATAAGTATACATTATTTCACAAAGAAAAAAAGATGTACCTATTATTTACTGTTTATATTCATAATTATTTAAATTTTATAATTGTTTTTTAGCAAAGCAAAGCTGTTTAGCATGTGTTTGAGTTCATTTAATATTGGTGCATGCGGGCTTGTGCACTGAAGTGTTTATATTCTTCAACTGCTTAGAACAATTTTGCCAAATTTACAAACAATTTTAATATAATGTGTATAAATATCTAACTTCTACAATTTAATATGATACTCTGTTAAGTGTTTATAAATCTGAATGTAATCCGAATCCTTATACAGAAGATAACCACTTTCTTGATGTTTTAACTTATTGTAGTATATCGCAAATCGAATTTAAACATAATATATTATTAAATTGTACTATCTCTATTATATAGTAGTGATTTAAGTTATCACATTCATTTGTACGCTGGCAATTCATTTTTTTATTACATAATTATATCATAGTCTTTGGATATTTTTAATATTATACAGGGTGGAAGAGGCAGCGCTCCATTTACGGAAACAGCATATAGGGTAAAATATTTCAAACCTATACCTAAAGAAATTAATCAAGATGCCTCAACAGTTTGGACGTAGGATTTTTTTTTCATTTCACGATTTTTATCCATACCTGTATTTTGTGTGACGCGATTACGTAGAGATCCCAATAACATAAATACTTACTACTACAAAAATACTACTAAAGGTTAAACAACTTTGAACTTTATCGCCAATACATACGACTCGATTTCGAAATGAGGNAATTACGTTGCTGATATATCGCGGAAGATCTACGCCTCATTGCACACAATGATGCGCCTAAAGAATTTTTTACCTGTGCAAACGAAAATCCAGTTGGTCAATACCTTGCTGCTTCCTATTATTGATTACGGTGATGCTTGCTGTTTGGATATGAGTAAAGATCTCGTAAACAAGCTCGAACGGATACTCAACACCTGTATTCGCTATATTTTTAACCTGCGCAAGTATGACCGTGTATCATCTTGTAGGAGGCAGCTTGGTTGGCTATCGGTAGCCGATCGTAGAAAATGTAGGGTCCTTTCTTTAATTTATTCCATCCTTTCCGATCCCAATTTCCCCACCTACCTGTCTTCTGACTTTTCGTACCTTTCCTCTTTCCATGATAAATCCTTACGTTCCCAATCAAACCTTCTACTGTCAACACCACATCATACTTCTGGGTACATGTCAGACTCTTTTGCAGTTGCAGGAGTTCGACTCTGGAATGAATTACCCGAGCCTATTCGAAGAGCTCCCTCTCGTGAAATATTCAAAAGCCGGGTAAAAGAATCCTTTTTCATTAATTCATAATTATATATTTGTTATCTATCTACTCTTTTATTATTATTATTTATTTATATGTGTGTATATATATACATATATATATATTTATTAATTACTTGTGCACGATGGCTGACAACTGCATATAATTAGAAATGTAGAAAAATATATTATGTGTGAAAAAAAATATGGATGTTATATGGTATTATAATGATTAAGTAAATATACACTATAATATAGCAAATTTTTGAAACAAAAGTTGCGGCTGTGTATTTCTGAATCAACCTGTAGATAGGTTTTCTAAATAAATAATAAAAAAAAGAGTGAACCTACTGATGATAGAGAAGCATGTCACATATTATCGTATTTTAGTGCTGAGTGTTGAAATTTGTTTGTTTTAAATATTTAAGTATTAAATATTTTTATTATCTTAGACCATGTGACAGTTTATACAAAATTTGTTCTAAAATCAGTATTAAAGGTTGTTTGAAATTTTTCATGTATATTCTGTATAAATTATGTTTAAAATGTTTTCAAGTTTTGTCACAAAAGAGAAGTGTGTATCATACATTGTTATAATTAACATTTTGAATAAGCAGTTAGAAACTGTAAAAAAGTGTTAAAATTATATGTACTAACAATAATAAATAAAGAAAGAGAATAAAGAGGGTAATAAGCAATATTTATATTTGATCACAATCAATAAAAAAGTTTTAAATAGTAAAGAAAGGAAAGCCATTCAGAGAAACCAGTTAACAGGCAACAATACATTCCAGTGCTTCTTAAATCAGTAGGTTTATGCTTAAGTGTTTAAAATAATATATAATATTGCTGTCTATCTGTTAGAAAATTAATGAAAGTGACAGAAGATGTCAAATCTAGATGTAATATCTCAACTATGAACCTAATACCTTTATAATTATAACTTTTTTTTTGCATTTTAATATTCTAAAAATGTTATGATAATTTAATTGCCATGCGAATGTTTTTACAATTTTTAGATTAACTTTTTTCATTGTAAATGTGATTTTTCAACTGATTTTCTAAATTTTGATTAGTATATAATGTTATATGTATATTATATAAATATAACTACTCTGGACGTATCAATATTCAAGAATATATTTCGAGATATTAAATCATTAAAATTGTTCACTAATATTTTTTTGGACTTATATTTAAGTTACTGTTGTTGACTTATTTTTTTTTGTTGAACAACAAATTTGTATTATTTTTAGTATTTCACAAAGCTTCCAACTGTTTTGGGCTCGTTATTCGTAAGTACATAACTAAGCGTCTACTATAGTTATCTCACTAATCGAACATACCTATTTACAAGTATAAAATTAATAATTATTTTTCTTTTCCCGATGTGAACTTTAGTGGATGTGTACTGTGAGACCCATTTCTGTGGGTTGTTATGTAGC
This sequence comes from Heliconius hermathena, assembly GCA_013403705.1. Lineage (NCBI taxonomy): Eukaryota > Metazoa > Arthropoda > Insecta > Lepidoptera > Nymphalidae > Heliconius > Heliconius hermathena. The sequence continues at coordinate 285,075 of JAAIXJ010000197.1, forward strand.
ATATTGCATTTTATATTAATAAAGTTTCTTATATGTGGTTTTGGAGGTTTTTTTTCTATTGTATTAACATGATAGCATAAAAAAATAAGCCAAACATCCAATTATGCGGCAACATTCAAATACAACATTTAAAAACTAATATACAGCATATGCGTATATATATGAATGTACTTTGCTTCCCTGGATATCCGGGCCAATATCCAGTCAATTACCTATATATAATTCAAAAGGAATAACTCACTAAAAGTCTCTAAAAGTATATCACTCAACAACTCGAGCTCACAGAGTCGATTTTCAGTTATACTAACATCACTTGTATATAACATAAACAGACGACCATTTCTAAAAAATTATACGTGCGTCGGGCGCACCGCAATAAACTTCATTGATCGCCATAGGTACATACTAGCTTGCACCGCGACTCCGTCCTTCCTTGATTTGGACATCTGTAAACTTTGCATCAAATTAACTGCATCTATATCTAGTGACTGTCGGTTATAAATCTAGGCACGTTCCACAGGTTGTTACGGTGTGAGTTGCTTCGGAGTTGCTCCGCGAGATGGCGGAAAATATAAAATAAAGCCTAGTTTCTGTGGGAATCTATTTTATACGTTTTGTTTTTGGTACTGACTTCTAAAGTTATATGGCGCTTTTTTAACTTAATTGTTTTTAGCATCAATGTGTATCATGCACATATCAGGGTAGGCTAAGAGAAACTGGGAACCTAGTATTAAGACTCCGAAACTAACGCCAAGTTTTGCCTCGACTCCAAGGCGAAAAAACGGGACAAAAATTAGCCTATATATTATCCTACAACCACCTCTAACATTCAATGCTAGTTCTATAAAAATCAGTGCAGATGGTCCAGACAAACAGAAAGACAAAAAAAACATTATTATATTTTAGTTTACTTAATATACGCAAAATATATTCTGGATGTAACAACTTCCTGTTCCCTAGAAGTTAAAGCCCCTATGGTTTTTGTATACTGAAAACTAGGGTTGTGCTTTTCCCAATTAACAAATCAGAATGAAAGTTTAAAATAATAAGAGAATTATGAGATTTCAATGTTTTACATTATTGTGTTAGTTACTGTTAGTAAGTAAAATTTTGAATAACGTTTTGTTGGTAAAATTTGTTTGTTTTAGAATTTTAATGTAGGTACTTTCTAAAGAGCAAAAATAACTCTTTTAAGATTAGTATCTTTCTACAATAAATCGTAGGCTTTGCTTCGTCTTCGCTCTCGTACTCGATTTATTTTTTCAGTTTCACGTTTTATTGGGCGTAACTTAATGCCTCGGTACCTGAGTGAAGAAATGAAAATCCCGGTACCCCACACCTGAACCACCCGACAGATTTGACTCGATGGAAGTAGCCGAGGCGTAATTCAAACAACGTAGTGACAGACTAGGCCACACTCCCGACGAGTATTCTAGGGAAATCACTCGAAGATGATCGACTCGAATGATCACGCGAGATCTCAGAAAGCTTATTAGATGCGAAAACATCGCTACTAGGGCACACGTTTTTTTTCCCGTCGCCGGACATCTGTAGGGAACTGTGACGGCTCCAAATACAAGTACGAGCCCGATTTTAGGACCTTAGAGACAAAAGTAGGACAATAAATTATCAATAATTATGCTATCGCATTTAGCGTTCTGGCAATTTACGAAGTCTAGTAGTCGAAATACTGTCATTAGACCATATTTAGAATAAGCATAATGCCTAGGGGATAACCTAGAAAACCATTGCTTCCCTTCGGAAGAACCGTGTAATGTCGTCGCAGTGGACACCCAAGTTGAAACATGGGCACCGTTACCAACGGCCCGTTAAAATCTGACCAACCTCCATTGATGTAGTACAAGACATTATTAAGGGCCTAAAAACAAAAAAAATCCTTGGATCCGAATGCGTCTTGCACAAGATTCTGAAAATCCTTCCCATGCACCTGTTCGTAGCTATTGTACCACACTCCTCAAAGAGTGCTCATCCCCAGATGGGAATAATAGGAATTCACAAACCTAATGAACTTCACACATTTCCATCCAGCTGCCGCCCTATTAGCCTTAGTATAATGGAGAAAATATACGAATTTATCCTCCTTACACGTCTTCAAGCTGCGGTCATGGCAAATGACATCATCCCTCGCGAACAATTTGGCTTTCGAGCCAAGCATTCCAAGGTTATAAGAGACATAATTAAGACATTTAAGTCCCTAGATATCAAGATGCTCCTCACCTCGCAACTATATTTAATAATTGTATAGAGTGTGGTGTGTTTCCTGACCAAATGAAATTTAGTAAAGTCATACCTATATTTAAATGATGAACCCGCAAGTAAAATTCCAAAAGGGCTAAGTAGCTCAGCCCGAGCTAACCAAATCGGTCTGAGACTAACAGGAGACACCCTTTCGACACTGTTCTCATTTGTTGGTACCTACCACGGTAACCAAAACAAGGTCAGACCTCTTGTAGGTCGACCACCTAAAGCCTAGTGTAGCTCTAAAGGTCATTATGGTCAATACTGCTCATTTGAAAACCGAAAAACGAACTCAAGTGGGAATCGAATCCACAACCGTTTACAGCCAAACTTTAACCACGACTGGTCTCAAATATGAGTAGAAATTGAAAAAAAAAAAACAGTCGTGTATTAATTACACTTTGTGTTTATAACAAAAAAATATAACCTACCGGAGGTAATATTTACAACGATTAATGTATATTAAAATTTACTCTAATCATTAAGATTAGAGTAAATTTTAATTAAATTTTAATGACTGATCCAATTTTCATTACTTAATATTAATAATAAAATATTTTCATACTCAAATCGAGACAAACACAAACGAAAACGCACAAAGTTCCTACTTATAAAAAAAGCATTTTCTTAGAATACTTAAAATATAACTGTACAAAATAAGTTGACACTAAGTAGTGAAAGTGTTTTCGTCTAAAAGTTCCACACAAAAATGTAAAGCTTGTGTTTATAGTAAGTAAATATATAATAGCGTTGATTACATTCTCACTCAAGTGAAGCCGCAATACAGTAGCATGATAATATATTTTAGTTGACATTATGTCTCTTATATTTTGAAATAACTAGTTTTTCGAAATGCGATTCCCTTGCATGCTTAAATGAAATTAAATAAGAGCTAACTCTGACTGCAAGTACAGTAGGTTACATCTAGACATGATATAGGCTATGGCCTAAAGCCGAATGAGTAGTTTTTTGAGATTAGTGCACTCAACCAAATAAACTCTATACTCGATTCATTATGGCAAGACAAAAAATGTAAACAAAAAAATTCTGTTTCTCAAACTTTATTGTATTTTTTTATTTATATTTAATTTATTTAACGTGGAGTTTTCTATATATAGCATTATTGCTTGTTGTGCTTGAATGTTATATATAAAATATCTTTGTATAAAATAAGAATAGCAAAAAATAAAATGAAAATGTACAAGTTTTACTAAAAGTTACTTAACTATTAGGATAATAAATCTTAATATATCTATTATTCAATTATTTATCAGAATTCGGAGGATTCTGAGGAACTGTCACCAACATTAATGACGAAACGGTCAACCACATTATCTATTAAATTAATTTTATTTTTCATCTTTTGCTCTTCTTTTATCACATGGTGACTACAGCTTTACCAAGCTTCTACTGTTGTATTTTTTATTAGAACAATAATGTTCTAATATAAATATTAATTACGAGATATAATTTATTTTTATAGTACTAAAATGTGTCTGAAGTTTGAGAAGAAGTTGACTTTTAGGTGTTTTTACATGTACATGACATATTTAAAAAATATTATTGAAAATAAAAAAAACCGAGTGCATACCAACATTTTTAAATTTTAAGTTAAAATATTCTCGGCTTTAAATATGAAAACAATCTTTATTTTTATTATTGTTGTTTTACTTACTACTTTTCGTTTTCGTTTATTTTAACTTAACTTCTTTTTATTTACTATATATACAGAGTGCAATTTTATAAAATTTGAAAATATAAATATTTAAATTATATTTCGATAATAATAAGATATTTTAAAAAAAAATTTTTCGAAAATAATAAGAATTTTGTAAAAAAAAATTCTCCCCGCTTTACAGGTATTCTATTTCAATTATAAGATAATATTATAATAAATTTTATGGCTATTTATAGTGTTATTAGCGAATTAATACTTAAAATATATATTTTTTAATTAATATAATAACTCCATCAAACCTGTAATGTAAAAGAACCTTTTTTTGACATGTTTACCTTTTATGTCATGCCTTCGTGAATCGAGTATAGCTTTTTTTAGCTTTCTATACCTGTAAGGAAGAAAAGGCACTCTTATAGGATCACTTTTTTCTCCGTCCGTCCGACAGTCAACGAAAGTTAGATATTATTTTTTGCACCTTAGCTACTTAATAACTCCCAAAGTAACCACCACCCAAGGTCCATATTTTAAATATTTTTTTAAAGTGTTAATCCACACTAGAAAAATACTTATTTAGAAAACGTAGGGATAGGACTCGAACCCGCGCCTCCTGGAAACCGACCAGGCACTCTGACCACTGAGCCATATGTTCTCATCGAGCTACATCGAAATTTTTATACGCTTGTTACAACTTATTTATGTTGTTAGTATTTTTGTAGGGAGATTTTTACAAATTTCCGCTACCCAAAGATAATTACTAAGAATTATCGTCTGGCAAGCGAGAATACTATTCCGCTACGTTCAAATTTTTATACGTTTTCTAAAAGCCATATTTTTTAATTTTTTAATTTTTTTAATTTTTATCCATATTCCCTGATAGTACTTACTGGCGGTGGGTGTAACTATAAAATAACGAAAGAGCCAAACAAGTCATGCTTTGGCTCTGGGGCCATTACTTAAGTCATATGTTTATGCTTATTTACAGGTATACAATAAGGCGACTTAATTAAAAAAAAAAATAAAAAAACTAAATTCAATATAAATTTTCAAAAAAAAAAAACTAAATTATTTACAAATAATAATAATATATATATAATATTTCAATAAAAATCCTTGCATTCATTCCGCAATGGAACAGCTTTATGAACTTCCATCGTCCACCCTATGGGAGCCCTTTGTTTTAATAGAACGAACGTAAGCTAAAATCTATTTTGATTTAGCTCATATCCCATATCCCACGGGAAATTGTCTTTACATGAAGGATTCTTACGTACCTTCGTACATATTTTATTACGGATTTGTATAGGCAAGTTGGAAAATTTAGAAATAACAAAAAAGCAACTTTGCGCTGTATTCTGCATAATGCACTATAGGCACCTAGTGGTAACACTCTCCGTTCCCTAATTTCCGACGCTCGAGGCATTTCGTGCTTAGTGCCGAAACTCAACGTCGCGTTTTATTTTCTTACTAGATCGAGGAAATTAAGTAATACATACATCGAGTGGAAATTAAACTCCCAAATGTCATTTATAATTAGCATGAACCAATATTGATGAATGAACTTAAAACATTAAAAAAATAGAAAAAAATTATCAGTCAATTTTCAATACGATTAAATAACTCACTACTTACTTTTTTTGGTATTATTAAAAAAAGTCTGTGAAGTCGGACAAGCCTCCCAATGCTTCTGGATCTTCGGGAAGTACAGCTTATTAAATTGCGTTGATTTAGAAGCTTTTTTTCCTCCGCCATTTCGAGACAAATGCTGTTGACAGACGGACAGACGGACAACAAAGTGATAAGGTTCCGTTTTAACCGTTTCAAGTATGGAAACCTAAAAACTTTAAGATAAACTTTTAAATAACTAACAATATTATATTTGAAGCGATAGTATAAAAGCACTATTTCAAATAACCAAAGTTATAAAAAAATTAAATAAATAAATCAGCTTCAAGCTGTATCCCGCACACAGCAGGGTAGGCAGAGGTAACCTAAAACCAGTCGATTTTGCAGTCACACCTCGTGCCGCTGCGGGACGACCGGCCTCAAACCGACCCGACCAAAGTTATAACACATACATAAATAACTTTCTGTCTGGGTCAAGTGTTAATATGATTATTAGGTACATTTATCGGCTTTTAAGACGCATCAAAGTGGAATCCGCGTTGAGTTTCAGTTTAGATCTTTAAAATATTCTAGAAGACCTCATGAGGCCGTCGTGGCAAAGGGTCACAAAAATGTGACTGTAAGTTGACGGTCGTGGGTTCCACCCCCACTTGGGGGATTGAATTATTGTTAATCAAAATTTTCATTTCTTCGATCTGGCACCAAAGCAAGATCCCGGCCTTGAATTCCGCCATACAACACGCAATGCCTCGAAAAATTTAGCGGAAAGTGGGGAGCTCTTTGGGAGTTGAACTGCCTGTGTCCGGCGGGGGGCTGGGGGGGTCTTGGGTGATCTCGCAGTATCTAAGTCCGTCTAGTATTGGTGTGTGCGTTTCTTGTGTGTGTCTGTTGGGTTGGACATTGTATAACTCCTCGTTCTACTCCCTTACTAATAACACTCCAAGCATTATGAGAAACAACAAATTGGAAAAGTTTCACAGAGGCTGCACTCTCTCTCTCTCTCTCTCTTAAAGTGCAACTCGGCAATTTAGGGAAACCTGATGGGTCACTAACTCATAGTGCTGAAGACAGAGCAAACTTGTTTGCATCTCAATTTGGAGACACTGATCGCCTATATTTTATGGTGTAAATAAATAATGTTAACCTCTACTACAATCCCGACTGGCATAATTAATAGTAAAGATCCATAACATCCGAAAGTGTCGATTTTGAACTTCCACATTTAATAATAAGCTAGTAATAATTAAATCACCTTATACTAGGCAGTTACCCTTAAAACCTATAATCGCCCATAATCATAACTGCCTGCATGTAGCTACAAATAGATCATGCAGTTGTCCATATATCGAAATTGTTAATAAACATACTTATCTTGGACTTATTATAGACAATAAATTCAATTGGACTCATCAAATTGACCATGTTTGTAATAAACTCAGGCAATTCTTAGCTGTGATTAAAATTATAAAAAATCGTATACCCTTCAAGGTCAAGCTGTTGTTGTATTACTCCCTAGCCCACTCATATATACAATATGGACTGGAGTCTTATGGCCGAACTTATAAAACTTACCTTGACAAAATATATAATCTACAAGTTAAAATAATAAAGAATTTTGTTTCTAACAATATACTACGTAAATATCATAACAATGAATCAGAACTGTTTACATTATTAAAAATCCTACCTGTACATAGCCAATTAAAATTCAATTTATTAAAAAAATACTTTTTTTGTAATGAAATTAAAATTGCCGTTGAACATCCTGTACATACGCGAACTGTCTCTAGAAAGCAGTTACGGACAATAAGAGCCAACAACGCTTACGGCGAACGCACTTCGGCCTACCTCGTACCGAGAATAGTAAATGATCTCCCATTAAATGTATGTAATGTTATCAATAAAGTAAATATAAAAAAAGTGTTAAAAAAATATTTTGTCAATAGTATTTAACTTTATTTATTTTATTAATTAACTTTTTTATAAATTAACTGTGAAATCTTATTAATTATTTAACTTTATTGCAAATTAGAATTGTGTAATTTAAGATCACTTTTTTAACATCATTACAAACCTTTTTGGTTTTTTAGATGTTATATGTATTGTTGTTCTAGTATTAATTTTTAAATGGTAATAAATTGAAAAAAAATATATATATATTAAAAGGCGCTGGAGACCTTCAACGAGGCGGTTCCATTTCAATATTACATACGTATTAAATATTGAATTGTTCTTTTGAATAGGAGATCAAATATACAAAAGAGCATCCAAGTAGGTAACTATTAAGTGTATATCAGTACGAATGCGACGATCACTTGTTAATGTGGATTTAGAAGCTCTATTTGTTTCTCGAAACTAGCTATTACTGTTGTCTCTGAGGTGTACTTTGTTATTATCTGTGCTCCGCTACTATAGATTCCAATCACTATATTATCTCTATGCTATATATTTTTATGTACAGATATTCCTACAAAATAGACAATTAATAACTGTGTATAATGATATTTTAATATTTGGTGAGAATCTAGTCAAATACTTCCTTTTTTAGCTTCATGCTGTGTTTTTCGCGATTTGCCTTATTGCTAGAGCGAAGAAATGAAAATAATAATTCATTCCCCTGAATGGGAATAGAACCCACAACCGTTCCGGTCACACGTTTGTGCCACTGCGCCATAACAGCCTCAGTAATGCCTCAGCCCTAAATACTATTCAAGTCTTCATTTTATCTGTTCAAGAAACATTGTATGTTGTAGTTATAGCAAAAAACCATCCTATTCACCGCATCGAAAATCCTTACATTTTAAATATATACCTATCATCGCTACTATTATTCAATATAAATACGTACATACGACTACATACACAGTCAGTATACAATTTAACTATATTATATTATTTTACATTATTATATTATTTTTTATATCCCACACATAGCAGTGTAGTCAGAGCGATCACAGTGTTAAGACGCTTCGTTCCTCATTTTCTGCCGAATTTTGAAGGCATTGTGTATTGTGTGGCGGAACTTAACGCCGCGCTTTGCCTCGACACCAGAACGAAGCAAAAATATTTTATGTCATTCAATTTGTTACGCTTTATAATAAATAAAGTAAAATAAAAGTTCCTAATGTCTATACAAGTTCGGTAAGAGCAACTCAATTACACAACATCTAATTAACTTCAATATACGTAAGCAGTTAGTTCTAAGTACTTTCTCTATGATACACGCAAATGTACGTAAGTAACAGCAATTTATGAACTTTTCAGCAAAGAAACCTTGTAAGTTCAACGTATTTTGAACTCGAAATAAATTCAAAACATAAATAATAACAAAGTTATCTAAACTAAGACCATAAAGTTTGAGATTGTGTGGCTCAGAGCCAAAATGAGGCTGCATATTCCCAACGAAAATAAATTCAATTTCTTAGGCTAAAAGAAATTTAATCTTAAGACTTACCACTATTGCAGAAATAACTGTCTTTTTTATTTATTTTCTTGAATTAATAAGACTAAATATTTTTTTACACGTTTTTTTATTTAAAATAACATAATATTTTATTAGCTTTTTAAGTGTTAGTTATACTAAAACATAAGCAAACATTATTAAATTTTTTTCGTTTTTCTGTTTTTTCTGTTTGTTCCGACCAATCTCCGTACCTACCACCTAGGCAGATATGAAATAAATATATATTTTTTCCATTAAATACTGCTATTTTTACGATCAATATAATAATAAATAAAAAATGTTAATAATGATCTATAAAGTGTGTAACAGTGTAGATAACTGTCCTAAATAAATAATCAATTTTCTTAAATACACTTAAATAATATAGAGGCCGGTCGTGGCGCAGCGGCACGAGGTGTGACTGCAAAACCGACTGGTAATGAGTTTGATCCCCACTCGAAGAGATGAAATATTTACTTACTTGCAATAATCGTTTCTTTTTACTAAAAATAACACGTTTAACCAACATTTTACGCACAACTATTTATTATTTTACGAAAAAGTAAAAAAATATAAAAGAATAATAGAAAATAATTGTTAAGAATCACCACTAGTTATATCTATATATAAGTACAATATAGATATATTAGGCGTAGAGAAGGCTATAAAGGTACACTTTAGGGTCCGCGCTGTAATAATGTAATAAATCAGACACGCTCACCTCATTTACTAAGGAGCCGCGCGCAGACCTTTCATTTATCTTTGTTCTGGAGATGTAGAAAAACAGCTAAGACTGGTTAAAGAGACACTTCGCTTGTGGGAATGTTTTCTGAAATGTACGGAATTTCACACACATTTTTATTAAAAGGTGTAACAGAGTGGTTGTGGTTTCGTTTTATTTACTACGTTGGTCGCTTCGTTTTGAGATTTGTGAATTGTTTTTTTTTTAAATAGTAGTTATGGATTATTTTATTAATTTGTGTGTTTTTTTATTAATTTATTCCAAAAATGTTCTCTTTCATTCAAATTCTGTGGAGAGTAGGTAGTCAAACGTGTGTCCATTCATATGGGCACGAAAGTCATGCTCACAACGCTATTTGACTTATGATCCCGCTGGATCAGGCAGGCAGAGGGAGCCTAGACACTCAGCTCTACTTTCCGCCGGAATTTGGAGGCAATAGGCATTGCCTGTTAAGTGGTGAAATCAATGTTTGACACCAAAGCGAATAAATAAATATTTAATTTCCTCGGGTGGGGATCGAATCCACAACCAGTCGCGTTTGCAGTCACTCGTTTGTGCCCCTGCGCCCTGAACGGCTTTACCGGATGTAATTTTATGGTTTTTATATATGGAGCTTCACGGCTTATTGAGGTTGTAAGGTCGTATTTTACGAAATTCACTGCACTGATACTGCGAAAGTGGAACTTGTAAGTCACCATTTTGATGAGAAAGAGGGAACTAACTGATCATAAGTGATGAATTTGGCACATTTAAGTTGGACCTTTTTTGAGGGCTGCATCCACTCCTGATAAATTACCCTATTTGAGTGAGCTTAGCTAGTAGTGTGTTGAAATTAAACTTCGTAGTCGGTCTTAAAAAAAATGTACTTACTATGTATGTATTGTTTCACTTTTATTCATCCGTATTGTATTTGAATGCATGAGGTACATGTACGTATTTAAACGTTTATATAGATAGAGAAACCACAGAATCGACGGAATCCAGCGCATGGTGCGTTGGATTCCGTCGATTCTGTTGGATTCCTTATCCTTTAAATTAGAAAATTAAGAGTATTTCAAATATAGAGAATTGAACTCACAGCTAACGCTTACAACGTTGATATATTATATCACTGAGTCTATCGCGACTTACCTTAACCCTTATAACTTTCCCAATAGTAAAAAACTAGCAAAAAAATAATTTTATTTACGTATACGGTACACTCGAGTCTCATAAGAGTAGGTGCTTCAACAGCGAAACTCAGCGGGTCGTTCTTTTATACGAAATGTACGGGCGAGTGTACCGAGTCGCTGACTTTTTGCTACTATCTTTTTCTATTTTAGGACATCCTGGTTAGAGTTGTTTGTCCTTCGGAACTTTTATATATTAATAAATCATATGAGTGTATTAAGGTTATTTTATATAAGTCTTTTTTTTCTTATCTGTACGCAATTTCTATTGTTAGCAGAGTAGATCCCATCATTGAAATCCAATGGCTCAAGACATGAATAGAACACTAGAATAATAAAATAGCTAGTCTCTGAAAGCAATTTCGTTTACGTGAAATATGAATTATTGATTTATCATTTGATGTGTGATGTTCGTGTTACCCAGACTTGTCTGAGGAACAATTAAATAAACTAGAGCAGTGTTTCCCAACCTTTTTGTTCCATGGCTCACCTTAACCTTTCTAGAATTTTTAATGCCCCTAGCATAGCCCTAGCAGGTTAAGGTGATTAATCAACATCCCTATTATTATCAACATTAAGGGAAAGAAGTGTTTTTGAGTGGTATGTTTCCTGTGCCTACCCTGATGCGGGATACAGCGTGAAACTCATTTGAGTTATATATATTTTAATAATAAATAATAATTCACTCCTTCGAGTGGGGATCGAACCCACAACCATCGCGTTACAGTCATTCTCTTTTGTCCCTGCGCAACGATGGCCTCTAAATTAATAAATATGGTAAGACAAAGTTATGCTTTAAAAATAAAATAAATAAATCAAATACATACTTATCAATTGATATTTTGATCTCTTCAAAAGAAATTATACCTAACAATTATTTATGGCAATTATTTAAGATTTTGCCTTTTTTTGTTAAATTTGAAGCTTTAAGGTTTAAGTTGTATCGAGTTCATCTTTGAACAGCCCCTCTTAAATATCAAATTGCCCCCAGTGGGGCGTGGGCCCCACGTTGGGAAACACTGAACTAGAGCGTTTATAAAATCTATGTATTAGATTTGTCTTCGGTTTATAAATTTTATGGCTTGGATGGTTTTCTCGTCGAAATTTCCTCTACTCCATCTCTCTCTTCTCTATTCTATCCTCTATAACTCTCTCTCCCTCTCCCACATATTTAAGAGATCGATTCTGTTTTCTACGTTCCGATTGACTTCTTCGCCTCCACCTTAAATCCAGTTAAATCCAGTTGTAATAATCTCCTTAAATTACTAACTTCCCACATTCTATTTTTTTCCAAGTCCTTTACTGTGAAATCTGCGATTCTTTAGAATTCACTTTCTAATGAAGTCCTACATTTCAAATCTCTGTTGTTTAAAAAAAACCGAGGATGCCATTATTATATTGCTTTGTGGATTGAATTCTATTAGTAGGTATATATTTAAAATGTAAGGATTTTCAGTGCGACAAATTGGATGGTTTTTTGCCATAACTACAACATACAATATCTCTTAAATATGATAAAATGGTGAAATGAATACTATTTAGGCCTGAGGCGTTACTGAGGCCGTTGTGGCGCATTGGCACAAACATGTGACTGAAACGGTTGTGGGTTCGATTCCCATTCGGAAGAATGAATTATTATTTATTAATATTAATTGTTTTTTTTTAGGAATATTTATACAAAAAAGTACGAGTATGTAGTACAGATATAATATAGTGATTGGAATCTATAATAGCGGAGCACAGATAATAACAGAGTATTACACCTCAGAGACGGCAGTATTACTGCCGTCTCTGAGGTGGTATTACTCTCTCTGAGGAGGTATTACTAACTTCGAGAAATAGATACTGCTAACTACTCTCAGGATAAACAAATAGAGCTTCTAAATCCACATTAACAAGAGATCGTCGCATTCGTACTGATATAGACACCTAATAGTTACCTACTTGGATGCTCTTTTGTATATTTGATCTTCTATCCAAAAGAGCAATTCAATATTTAATACGTATGTAATATTGAAATGGAACCCGCCACGTTGAAGGTTCCCAGCTTCTTTTAATATTAAATGTGGAAGTTCAAAATCGATACTTTCGGATGTTATGGATCATTGCTATTAATTATGCCAGTCGAGGTTATACTAGAGGTTAACATTATCTATTTACACCATAAAATGTAGGCGATCAGTGTCTCGAAATACTGTTTGAACTGAGGAGCAGTAAAAAAAAACAATAAGTATTAGTAATTTTTGTTAATTAAGTATGAATGATGTTTTGCAAGTTCTTATTTTTTTTTATTTTCACTCATTCCGAAGAATGGATAATTAGGACATTGTATGTGTTGAGTGGTGAAACTCAACGCCGTCCTTTATCCTGCCAGAGCGAATAAATTAAAAAAATAAAATGTTCGCCCGATAGTGCTCAATCAGCTTCACGCTGTATCCCGCACATAGCAGGGTAGGCAGATGGAACTTAGTGGTAAAACACCCCCTAAGACTAAGATTTTTTTTATATTGATATAGACTTACGCGTGACCTACCTATTCATTCTACTTTTGAAGAACCCCACATTGTATCAGCTAATAACAGAAAATACAGATGCCGGCAATTAGTTCGAATCTCTCGCAGTGCGAATCAAGAATGTAGCCTTAAAGCGTTTCGTTAGTAAATTTTTAATTTCCACCATGCACGGATGGCGTGAAGCTGTATTCCGAGTGGTTCTGTGGTAAAAAGTAATCTTTGATTAACCTTCTGTCTCGTTTCTCAATCGACTCCAATGCCTGTAATTAGTACTTGGCAGAGTAACCCCATACTTGAGAGCAGTACTCCAAACACGGTCTTACTTGTGCTTTATACAGTGTGAGAAGATGTTGAGGTGTAAACTACCGTCTCACCTTGGCGAAAATACCAAGTTTTTCAGTGGTCAATTGGGCACTGGATTCAATGTTAGAGATAAGAGATTAAGAGTCGATGAGAAAGTAATGTCAAGAAGCTCAAGATGGTCGTTTAACAGGATCGCTACATTTCGATAATAGGGAGAATTATCAAACGGCCTTTCTTTCACGGTGAACACTCACGCCTAGGTTTTAGAGACGTTAAATTTGACCAGATTGACTTCTCCCCAATCGGGGAATGCTTTAAGTTTCAAATTAATGCGTAAACCATATTAACCCTATACGATTGCATTTCATGTCCACTTGGTTGCTTTGGCTATGTAACTCTTTACCGAGTGTTTTTGTTAGCACCACTTAAAATGAAACCATAGTTTTAACTACTCTATAAAAGCCTAATACAATTTTTTTTTATCCCAAAATTGAAAAAGTGATTTTTTCAAACAAAATAAATAATAAAACGCCATTTGTCAAGAACGACGAACACAGACATAAACCTATCAAAGGGAAACCGCCGCATACGCTTCATTCTGAAATTGAGTCGTACGTATTGGCGGCAGAGTTCAAAGTTGTTTAACCTTTAGTATTATTTTAGTAGCTTTTTTGTAGTAGTATGTGCTTACACACGAACTACAGGTGTGGATAAAAAAAATCCTAGGTCTAAACTGTTGAGGTATCTTGATTCATTTCTTTAGGTATGGGCTTAAAATAATTTACCCTATAAACTGTTGCCGTAAAAGGAGCGCTGACGCTTCCAACCTGTATAACAATGCTGTGATCTGCGTACCCAAAGATTCCAGTATTGAGCAAATCATTTATATGGAGCAGGAACAGAGTTGCAGATAGCATTGACCATTGACGAGCAACCACGATTACTCGTATAGATCGACCCTTCAAGAAATCTGATAAGGCACATAAGCTATTAGGCAAGCCATATGCTGGCAACTTACCAATTCGGGGCGACAATCCTTTTACCTTGCGATGGGTACCCTTTTTAATTTTAAGAAAAATTTGTATAAAAAATCAATAATTGTGTCCTAAATGAGATCTTAATGCCAATCTAAAATGTAAAGTGTAAGCCATTGGTACACAAGTGACAACGCAATAAGTATTTACATGTTAAATTTTGAAATTGCTCAATGCTAAAAAAAAATCTGCTGCAACAAAATTTCACCCAACAAATGATGTTTCAAAAGATATGGGCGCATAGATAGAACGTATTTAAAAGACATATTCTCAATTTTTATTTTTGTAAATAGGATTTTCAGAAATTGGGGCGCCTATCCCATTAGGGCATTTATCCTGGTTTTACCTATGTTATAAAAAGGCGGTTCAAATTTTTACATATGTTATAAGAAGTTGAACCACCTATCTCTTTGTTCTCGATAGATATTAAATCTATCGATAATAAGAAAATTTAGATTAATATTTCATTATTATGTGAAGGACACCTTAGTTGACCTTTAAAACACAGCATCTAAGAATCTACTGAGGGAAGATTAAGGATTAAAATAAGGAACATATATAATTATTATACATATTATTAGACCAAACGCTAAACAAGTGCTATTAATAATACTTCAAACTTTTAACCACGCAATTCCACAATGTTTCAAAATTCACGAAACCACAAGCCAAAACTAATATATATATATATGTGTGTGTGTGTGTGTGTGCGTGCGTGCGTGCGTGCGTGCGTGCGTGCGTGCGTGCGTGCGTGCGTGCGTGCGTGCGTGTGTGTGTGTGTGTGAATAATGTTTCGATTTCCACCCCTCCTGCAGTTGGAAAGTATTCAACATCAATTAGAACTGAGGCTGGCTCAACGAACGCGGCTCATTTATATGATGCCAATTTAGATAATTAATCTCCTCCTGTCTATCAGTTCCCCGCGCCACAACTGAGTGGCTTTACTATTTCAAAACGTACATTGATTTATTGGTTAGTTACCTAATGCCTCGTTCATATATTGTGAAACGGTGAACGTGATTTAAGATGAATATGAAGGAGCTTTTGAGAGTATGATTCGAATGATATACTTTTTTTTTTAAATTATAGCGTCACGCTGTATCCCGCACATATCAAGGTAGGTAGGTAAAAGGAATCTGGTAGACTTTCCGCCCAATTTTCGAGTTGCATGTTGAATACTAGCGGAACTCAACGCAGCGCTTTATCTTGTTAACACACCAAGTAAATGAAAATGTGACGTACACCTGATAATATCGATGAATTATAACTGATAATTAAAATGGCGTCCAATTTCATTATTCAAATTTAATATTGACCTCTTGACGACGCTGGGACGCCTCCTGAAACACTAAATTAAAAGTTATTCACGGAACAGAGGTTCAACAGAACAGACAATTTCTTACACGAGCAAATCAATATCAGATTGACTCAATTGCCAAGTATTGGATGTAAAGAGCTTATTCCGACTGAACGGTCTGTAGACTAAATGGACAGTAGATTTTTCATAGTGGATAGAATTTTCATAAGCTTTATAGACTTTAAATATTATTTTAAAATCTTATTGAATTGATTTGATATTAAAAGATTTTTTTATTTAGGCATTATTTGTTGCTCTAAAAAAGTTGAAATTATGGTTTTTTTCATTGCGCAGAAATTTTGAGAAATCTTCACGGAGTAGATACTCAAGTAATTTACATATCAAATTTCAGCGTTCTACGCCGCTGAGTATAGGCAGTGCGTTGTCATTTACACTCAGTAACGAAATTTTTATATACCTATAATATAGGTATATAGATTTTTAAATAAAAATAAACATACACATTTAATAAAATTTAAGTTGACAACATACACATTTAATAAAATTTAACTTAAGCTTACTTAAATAAGTCAAAGAATGGAAAATCTCTAATGAAATTACAGTAATTACAATAACTATTAGCAACTAAACAGCAATTACTAACAAAGCCCTTTGTAAGAGCTCGTATAAAAACAGCTGGAACACGTTGGCACAAATTGCATGTATAATTAAAGCTGAGCTTATTTTTTTATGTGAAGTGACTTTTGGTGTTCAGCACTTACCCTAGGTTAAGTATTTTTCTGCAAATGTCATTATTATAGTAAGCCTTTTTTTTCAGTTTCAGGTCATATCCTGCACATAATAGAATAAGCAAACACTCCGTTCTCCATTAACAAATTTCCACAAATTTGGCAATGGCATCTGAGGAGTTGCCATTGCTAAATTCTTATGGCATTGCTGAGTGGTGGACATCAACGCCGCGCTTTGCTTCGTTACCAGAGCGAGAAATAAAAACAATATAAAAAAATTTCATTTGCCCAGGTCGGAATAGAATCCACAACCGTCGCATTTACAGACACAGGCTTGTGCCTCTGTGTCAAGATTATAAGGGAATAAATAGTGTCAACTTAACAAAACAAAAAAATAGAAGGAAATTAATAAATTTAAGACAATTTTGGCAGCGATTTGGGTTTAGTCTACTTTGTTTCCGGCTGAAATTTTATAAAATTTTTGTGCATTTTAAATAAAAATGAGCATAGTGTGGTCTCATATACACACAGAAATTTTAATATATTAAAGCAAAGTGGTATATAATATATGAAAGCGCAGAAGACAGCAGCGCAGACCCTGGCAACATACGCCGAGACTTATGCCAGGAGGAAGAAGAACATTGAAATAATAGTAAAAAACTATAAATTCAGATTAGAATCATATGTAAGCCAATAAGACAACTTCAATCTTTACAAAAAAGTTTTTTTTTGTTTTATTTTTATAAGAAATAATATAATTTGAAAAGTCTTAGGTATAACATAGTTATTTGGTACAAATCAAAATTAAGATAATAATATCATCTACTGCGTATCGAAATACTATAAAATGTTAATATTATTTAAATTAAATTTCGAACTCGAGTTAACGCGCCGATGAGTTTCGCCACACATCACACAATGTCTCGAAAATTAGGCGGAAATTGGGTATCGGAGTAAACTAGTGTTAAGACTCTCCGTAAGAATACAACGCGAAGAAAATATTATTATTATTATATTATTAGTGTAATACACTAGCCTATACTGTGGTTGGGCAAAGATTATTATTATTACACTGGCCTATACCATGGTTGGCCAAAGGCCTCTCCGTTTTTTCCACTCCTGCCTATTTCGTACTATTCTACACCAATAGGGCCTCTAATGGTCCAGCTTGTCTCACCTTCGCCGTTTTGGTCTGCCAATTCCCCATTTTCTTTTATTTTTTTTTTTGTGTAAAGCAATTAAAAAAATATATTTACGTGCTAAAACAAAAACTTTAAGCACACAGAATCTTCTACACAGATAACGTTAATGAGATATGAGATAGTAAAAGATGAGCTCATTCGGGAATTGGGATCGTTTCCAAGGAGGCCTGCCAAATCTGCCGCCAAATTATTCATATGTCGGCGTCTGTACGGCTCAGCCCCTACTCGATGGCCTTACTTCCGTAAGCTCAGCAGTACAAACATCGATAGAAATATTTATGTTGGAAAGGTAGTTTTGAAAGTTACCCGCAAAATTTTATATTAAGTTTATTCTTCTTTTTAATTTTCTATGTAAATATATTTCTGTGAAGTGAACTAATAGATCTTATAATTAGAATACATAGATATTATAATACTAATGATATAATTTATTAAATATTCACCTTAACATGTTTTATTTTTAACTAAAATCTCTATAAAAGGCCGGTCGTGGCGCAGCGGCACGAGGTGTGACTGCAAAATCGACAGGTTGTGGGTTCGATCCCCACTCGAGGAGATGAAATATTTACTTAAATTTATATTTCCATTTCTTCGCTCTGGTGTCGAGGTTAAGCGCGGCGTTGAGTTCTGCCCCTCAACACGCAATGCCTCCAGAATTCGGCAGAAAGTGGGGAACGGAGTGTCTTAACACTAGGTTCCCTCTGCCTACCCTGCTGTGTGCGGGATACAGCGTGAAGCTGATTTTTTTTATTTTTATCTCTATAAAAAAAGAAAAAAATAAAGAAATAAGCCATACAGAAATATATCAATATCCAATAATAAAAAGAAGAAGAATAAAGTATCTCTTTATCTATCTATCGTATACATATGATCTATACATACTCGTATAATATAAAACAAAATCAAACGAAACAAAATGAAATGTTGTATGCGTGTAACCATAATAATACACTATACTAACAGACGTACGCATATATGCATGTTTTATGTATAATATTTTTAGCGCTGTATGCACACACCAGAGTATACAGAGAGAGAGAGAGAGAGAGAACATAGTGTTAGGACACTCCGTTCCTCATTTTTCACCAAATTCTGGAGACATTGCGTGATGAGTTATAATATAAAACAAAAATTTTCTATTTTTTTTTCATGGCTATATCAATATAAATTTGTATCCAAAATAAATAAGTCACAAAAATTTACAATATTTTAATGCATTATGTAATTTATAATAAGTTTTAAAATTTTTTAGTAATCTCTATGAATTTATCATAGTATTGATTTTTATGAAAACGTAAAAAAATATATGGTCCAAGCCCAGATTGAATATTCAAATATCCAAACCATTTTTGAATTGGACGATAAATCCTTTTCCAATTTCAGCCGTTTTATCAGTTTTTGCTGTATTTAAAAATGGAGTGGCTTCTATTTTAGATGATAACAGCAAATTGGGAAATAAAATGTGGACTGATATAGCTAGTTAAGAAAAAAATTGTGCCACAAAAATATTTATTTATGAAAATGTTTTTTATTTCTTTATATATAATATAAAGGCTCAAAATTCCTTATAAATTTAGAACTATTATGAAGTGTTTGTGTGTATTTTAGATACTGTTGTCTTAAATTTAGATATGTTGCGTAACCACATTTTGACCGGCCAAGTTATTATCTATATATTTGACATACAGTTTCATTCAATTGAAATAAAAACCCGCAATCCTTCCACATCTACACACAAGAGATGTCATAGTATTAATACATAAATAAAACTAAATTCGCCCTCATGGCGCAATATGGTGGACCTCTAGCTGTAAACGCGACGGTTGTAGGTTCTAGCTCCACCCGGTGGAATAATAACAGTCGTAGTATAGACGTGAGGTATTATAATATGCTTCCCTCATTTGTCGGCGATTCGTACGACCCACCACGCACCGACCTCTCTTGTAATTTAAATTTGAGATACCTTCTCTATAACTTTTGTTATTTTGTTAAGTGGCTTCTTCATAAATGAGTTCCCACTCACTCGTGACGTAACGCCATTTATGTGGTTACTTATTCCTGAATCACCTCCTATGTATTAGTGAAATTAAAATTGTATAATGTAGTTTGAAAGTTTTGAGTGTATATCGAGGGAAACGAATTCATTAAACTCAGTTCCACTTTTGGCACAACGCATTTGTTTTTTTATAAAAAATGTAAATATAAATGAATAAAAAAAAATCTATTTTCAAGTTACCAGTCGTGGTTCAGTGCATCACAAGCGTGTTTAATTTCCTCGCTCTAGTTACTAGGCAAAGCGCGGCAATACGCCGCTCAAGACGCAATACCTCCACAATTCGGTGGAAAAAAGGGAACAAAAGTGTCGTAATCGGAACATTACGACACTTTTGTTCCCTTGACGACACTTTTGTTCCTGTTCCCGAACAAAAATTTAAAAGGAAAGTCGCTTCATTCGAACATATATATTATAGTAACTAAGTAAGTAAGTAGGGTCTAGGTAGCTGACTACTCTAAGCTAACATATTCTTAATTACCTGCTTGAGCAATAGCTCAAGCTTGTACAATAGTGCAAGGATTGGAATTTTGACAAAATCTAAAAACATTCGTCTAAATTACATTAGTTTAAATCCAAATAACATAAAAAAACGCTAAGCCTGTCCACGCCAAAAGCAAATTAAAAAAATATATAAAGTAAAGCATTAAAGCTCAAAAGTTTAAAATTTATGTTCTTATTCTTTATGACTTATGAATTCGCAACAAGAGGTTGGCACTCCCCCGTGTTCTGGCATGTCGGCGGCCCTCCCCCCTCCCCACGCTCCCCTACAATATTTTACATGGTATTTTATCCAGGTGTCAGAATTTTATGTCCGTAGTACTCGTAATCTATGCATTTAATAAAATTGTTACGACCGAATATGTCAATTTTATGACATAATTTACAAACGTATGAACCGTAGTGACATATAAATATTTCAATATTTGACTATTTAGTGTATGTGTAGTAAGTACTCTTCTGAAATAAGAAAAGTTACGTTTTGTTTCATAGTTTAAACAGATTTATAATATCTGTCAACGAAGACACAGAGTAGGTATTAAAAATAAACGAGCAGAGCCTCTGACCATATTCTGGTCTTTGGTTCTACTCATATTTTAATTTATTTATTTTAAGAGAATACAACACAGATTCTATTTTCAATGTTTTCACCCCAGCTGTCTGTCGTCAAGTGTGTCCTCTGATACAAATGATGTCCTTAAATATGTAGGAAATCAAGATAAAATAAAATGGACGTAATAAATAATAAGAAGACACTCAGGGTAGGATAGTCGTATTGGACACACATCAGTTGTGAATGTAACTAATATTATCTAATCTCGTTAATCGATGTGAAGCTCGGAACAGTACCTGGGATTTGCGACCACAGGTGTAGGCTTCAAGGGCTCGTTTACAGTAACTAACACTTGCCTTCAACGATCCAGCCCAATATAATTAGAAATATTATAGGTGTTAACCACTTTCATAATTAGAATAATAATTGATAATAGGGGAGGAGCGAGTTACGGGCGAGAGTAACTCGGCCCTGAAGAATATATACGAGCTGTGATGGATGCTCGTAAGTGACACACAGTATTTTATAGGATTTCTAATAAATAAGTTAATAATAAATAATTAAGTCAAAAGTGAAAAAAAAAATCATGACGCGTCTAACAATGGCGTGATCGGTAGATGTCGTATAGAAATCTATCTATAGGTAACTTGCACGATATATCGACATATATATTTTTAAAAAGCATGACGTTTGCATCGCTCATGTCACGAATACTAGATATTGCATACCGTCAGTCTTTCGATTAGACAATGAGGGCGTTGGAGTGGGTAGTAACGCTTGGCTAGGCGTTTGCAGAATTCCTTTAACGATTCTAATTCTAAATCTTTGTGTAGGCCCATGTTGCGTATGTACCACGGGAATCCGGAGGCCATACGAAGGAATTTGTTTTAGACCCTCTGAAGGAGGTCTATTTTGATGTGTGCGAACACGACTCAAGCATAGGTGGTGATGGGACAAATGATATGCAATTGGAAAGAGCTCACCAGATGCACTGACGAGGCACACAGTCAAAGGCCTTCTGCAGATTTAAAAAGGATACATGCAGAGCTCTCCTTTTTTCCCTATATACCTCCATCAAAGTTCTGAGGGCGAAAATGGCGTCCATAGTGCCCGATCCTGACTGAAATCCATATTGAGACTCAGATATAGTACACTCTCGGCGGAGCCTGAGGTCGATCATGCGCTCGAAGACCTTCATGGTATCGCTCATAAGCTTAATGCCCCTATAACTACCACAATGTGTCCAAAACCTCCGTGAACACGTCCATACGGTTCAGCTGCCTTACCGACACTATAGCAAGTACCACCCCTTCATACTGCTCCCAGAATGTCTCTTTTTCGGACGCGGTACATCCCACCTGAGGAGCATAGGCACTGATTAAGTTTGTGAAATCGCCCTCAATATAAATCCTCTCAATATAATCGTACCCTTATTCGCATCAAGCAGCCGGAGCGACGGTGAAATTCAAGGAGCCCATTCTGAAGCTCTTCAGAAAGCGCTACCGCCACGCCGTTTCTGATTGATGATCATCTCTGTAGGAAGATTTTTACATATTTCCACTACCTACATAAATAAGTTGTAACAAGTGTATAAAAATTTCGACGTAGCTTGATGAGAACATAATTATGGCTTAGTGGTCAGAGCGCCTGGTCGGTTTCCAGGAGGCGCGGGTTCGAGTCCCGCTACGTTCAATTTTTTATACGTTTTCTAAATAAGTATTTTTCTTTCCTAAGTGTGGAATAACACTTTAAAAATGTAAAAAAATAAAAAATTGAAAAATGTCATCCTTTAAGCGTGTATTTATTTTATTATTGCAGAAGTACAGTAATTACTTTTAATAAAAATTTAAACTGCTTATGCGGTTGGGCTTTTTTGGTATTTTTTTTTTGTTTTTTTTAAAAGAATATAGTTATATACCAGTAAATATATTTTTGTAAAATAGGTAACGTGAATCCATGGACATTTAGATATTCCTGATATCCTGAGAGGCTATGGTGTCCATTTAAAATAAATTATATTTTTATTCTGTTCTGGACATCAAAAGAAAAACACATATCCTGAAAGAATATCATTAGAAATTGAATTTAAAATCGTTATTTCATGTAACTAGAAGGCTATCGAAGTAAGTCAATAAGTAACTTCAACGAGCACGTCGGTGCGGCGTTTACGGAAAACCTGAGGCAATTCTACTAAATACCAAGATAGAAGTCAGGATAGATTTAATCGTATCGATTCCATTAGACAACTACCAGCTACGGGCTGGATATCTATGGAATTATATTCTGTCGCTGATTGCCTGCCGTTGATTGAATGTATCGAGTTCGTGTTCGTGTAGTTACTTTTTACATTGTTTTTTTGTAGTTTCACTATTTTTTTTATACTTTTACACTCGTTTTTTACTCTTTCTTTTGGGTTGTGAAATAAAAAGAAACCGGACTATTAAATACATCAAATTTTGATATTGTAATATATTTTCATAGAAATTATAAAAAACGGAATATAATTCAAATATTTCAAATGAAATTCATAGAAATAACTAATACCTGTAGTTTGTATATCTACTATATAAGGGGTAAAGCAAAATAACTTTGAAGAATAAGAGTATCCTTTACCTATACTATTATAATCGCGTGCCGATCGCGGCTTCGTCAGCAAAATCACGAAAGAATTCGTGTTTTTAACCGACTTCTGCAAGAAAAGGAGGCTATCAATTCGACTGTATTTTTTTTTATGTTTGTTACCTCAGAACTTTTAAATGGGTGAATCGATTTTGATGATTCCTTTTTAATTTGAAAGGTAGTGCTTCCTTTGTGGTCAAATTTTAATTTGGTCCATTTCTGACAATGATATCTGTGCGACAATCACATAAGTTTTAAATATTTATTAATTAATATATGGCGCGACAAATGGACGCAAAACTCAATATCACGCCAACCGATTCCGATAATATTTTTTTTATTGGAACGAATACACTTCAAGGATAGTTTCACAATTCAAAATTATAAAATATTTTTTTTATTTATTTTGGTTAACAAAATCTTTAATTTTTAATTTACTCTCCACACTCTTTTGTGTGTGGTATCTGATAGTTAGAAGCCTAATACTAGCTACGTTATATGATCTTGGCAATAACACAATATTCTAGATAAAGTATGGTGTAATAATAGAATTCAATAGCTTATAGGTTGTAATTAGTATTGTTCTCAGAATATAACTTCAGATCGATCGTATGGAAGGATATGCCATGAAACTAAATATATGTAGGTCTCGGTAAAATACCACTCTAGCATACGGATAAAAGTGATGGCGCAGTGAGTTGTTATGTTGGTAGACGTCAAAGTTCAGCTTTAAAATGTTTTAGAGGAATAAAAAATTGTATAAGCATATGCAGTTCTGTATGATAACATAAATAATTAAAGGTAACAGATATTTCCGCAATATTAAAAATATTTCGAAGAACAGTAGACTACAACGTGAACAAATATATAGATACTAACAGTTATGTTAACAAAACACGGACAGGACGTCCCCGTAAGACTACTAAAAGTAATTGTATAGCATTGACCACGCGACGCAACTGAAAACTAACCAGCACCCGCCAGCACCAGCACCAGATATAGCAGCAAAATTTAACCAATCCAAACAAGATTTTGTAAGTACAGCTAGTGTCAAAAGGCGGCTCATAGAAGCTGGTCTATCAGGAAGAGTAATGGTAAAGAAAAGAAACCACTTCTTAGGCGTCAAAATAAGATAAAAAGGCTCCAATAGCGAGCCCATTGAAGCCTGAACACCAAAATTCGATAAAAATCGAGTGGAAACGTGTTTTGTGTAGTGATGAGTCAAAATTTGAAGTTTCTGGTTCGAAAAGACGATTACTTGTACCAAAAAATTCAAAAGAACGAATGAAAGATGTTTGTATAGTGCCTACAGTAAAACATGATGGAGGCTGTATGATGGTTTGGGGCTGTTATGCTGGAAATACAAGGTGATCTAATAAAAACTACGGGAATTTTCGAAAGAGGTATACAAAAAATACTGCACAACAACATGACATTATGTTTCAGCATGACAATGACCCTAACCACTCTCATAAGTTACGCCGATATATTGATGAAGCCAACATTTAAAAAACAATCTAGATAAAACTTAAGACTTTTTGTGTAACGGAAGTGAACTCGCAAGGAATAAAACTCTTAAAGGTGGGAACATACTTTTGAACGGTAGTATACATCCTATAAATAACGCCCAAGCAAAATTAGAGACTCCTAACACCTTTAATGCTTAACTTTTATACAAACTATTCACCATTAAAACCTTAAAATGCCATATATCCTACTATTATAGTATTATCCTACTTTTACTGCCATATATCCTACTATTATAGTATTATAGTATTATCCTACTTTTACAGTTTAATAGATAGATAGAAATGCTGACCAAAATCAGACCGTAGAATCAGACAGATGTTATCCAGACGTGTGTATTAATCTTTATACTAATAAATAATCTTGTATTCAAGAGTGTTTCAATACCTGCAGTTTAATTTTCGAATTATTTAAATCGAACGTTCCATTCAAAAGATTTTGCGAATAAAAAAATGTTGATCTGAACGAGTTGTAGGGGCCCCTAATTTTTTCTAGGTACATATATAGTCTATATTACTCAGTGATAATGCAGCATGTTAGAATGCTGCATTATCACTGCGAAAGAATTTTTAAAATCGGTTAAGTAGTTTTTAAATTTACTACACAATTTACTACACATAAAAAATCTTTCCTCTTTTTAAAAATATAATTTAGATGCAATATATCAATAAGATTTTTTAAACATTTTTAAAGTGTTATTCCACACTTAGGAAAGAAAAATACTTATTTAGAAAACGTATAAAAATTTGAACGTAGCGGGACTCGAACCCGCGCCTCCTGGAAACTGACCAGGCGAAGAACGTATGGCTTAGTGGTCAGAGGTCGGTTTCCAGGAGGCGCGGGTTCGAGTCCCGCTGCGTTCAAATTTTTATACATTTTCTAAATAAATATATCAATAAGATGTTTCAGAATTAAAATTTTAATGGATGAATGGTTTTAATTTTAAAGATAGTGTTGAAGTGACATTTTATTGGACTGAGTAACAAATTCCATATTACCATAAATATATCTAGAATAACGTCACCGGTAGTCGAGAACTTGAGAAAATAGCATATTTTTATTACAGATATAAAATATAATAAATTAAATTAAATTAAATCAGCTTCACGCTGTATCCCGCTCACAGCAGGGTAGGCAGAGGGAATCTAGTGTTAAGATACTCAGTTCTCCACGTTCCACAGAATTCTGGAAGCATTGCCTGTTGAGCGGCGGATTTCAACGCAGCTCTTTGCTTCGACACCAGAGCCAAGAAAAGGAAATATACATTTAAATAAACATTTTTTTTTCTTTTATGGAAAAGACATTGAAAAGGCTAACGAGCGTTCGGAACACCTGATAGACGCCCACGACCCCATGCAAAAAAAAAGCAGCTGAAGGCGCATTGCCGGCCTATAAGGCGCTGTTTGAAGGTACCTACGTCTGTTAATTTGTATGACTAGTCATATCATTTTACCCTAGTAACTAGAGTAAAGTGATATGACTAGTCATACAAGAGTAGAGTCTAGTCGATAATTAATTATATGTATGTTATAACGATTTATAACGGTTTGGAGTAGAAAGTAGAAGTAGCTACCTAATATCTAAATAGACAAAAATTCAACTTAAAATGTAAAACGTAGCGGATACTATAACTTAAAATGTAGATAAAAATATAAAAAAAAATTATGAAGTTTTCGTGGTCCAGTTACACGGCGCCTGACTGTGAACGCGACGTAACGTGACCTCGATTCCCACTTAGGAGTATGAATAATTTTAATTTCCTCCCTCTAATAACACAACAAAGTATAGCGTTCAGTTCCGTCAATCAACACGCAATGTCTCCAAAATTGGGCAACAATTAGAGAAAGGAGTGTCTTAACAGCAGATTCCTTCTGTCAACCCTATTATATGCGTGATATAGCGTAAGAAATAGATTAAACACAGATTTAAATAATAGATTAAATTATACTGCAAAAGTGAAAGGATTCACATGAATGTGCCAACATATTCGATACAGCACACTTCCGATCACGTCACACTATAAAAGATATCTTCAAGATCCTAAAATTGAAATTTCATGCAGTGTCTCTGTGAAACTTTTCAATTACATTTCAGAACTACTATTCAAGTTAGGTCATATGTTCAAAACTTGAGTTATGTTATGGTAGTTTATACTTTGTCTATCTTCAATAAAACATGAAGTTTATCGCATGCTTAATGGAATACTGACCTATTAGTCGATAGGTCAAAATTGAGTTACGTACTAATACTGGTTACTTTTAGCGCTATCTACCGTCTACTATTTAAAATACGTTGCAGTTACGCACCGTTGCCACCTCAGTGATATATGCGTCTCTTTCACACTTGTGAGATTTCTCATTGTATTTTGATTGAATAGCGACTCACGCCAGTTTGTGTCTGACATTTGCGCAGTTTGGTTATTTTAATTTTATTGAACGAAGACCCAACCGTTATTGAGTGTGTTTACGACTAAATTTAAAGGTAAGTTGCATTAAATTTTTAATTTTATATTGACAAATAAAGTTTTAGGTTAGTTTACTACTTATTTTAATAATATATTTTGTGAAACATTTAGTTTTAAGATAGTTTATCATTTAACGTAATTTAATTTTTTTAGACCCATTGTAAATTAAGTCCGTTTACCATTAATACCTATCTAATATTAAAAATAACATTTGTAATATTCAAGTATAAGTCTATTTACTACTAAAGACTATTGTTACTTAGGCGCCGCAGTATTACTTGAGTCTTTGTATGAATAAAAATTAATGTAATATAACGCGTAATTTTTTCATAGCCTATAATATTTTTATGTTAAGTCGTTGTTAGTTTAAATATAGCTTATAATGTATTGATTTGAACAATAGACATAATAGACATAAATTAGACATAATACACTTATTTATGTTTAGGTTCATAATGTCATCCAATAGATCAAAAAGATAATGCAGTTTATTGAAGCTCAAAACCCTGCGCCACAACCAGCCACACTAGATAAAGAACTTGATGATTCGGTACCATCGACTGAAGTGCAGGTAACTACCAACTGTAACTTTATAAACTAGCTCTTTTCTAAACTAGCTTTTCTTCTTCTTTGTTTTATAGTTGCTAAAAAAACATTTTTTTAAAGATTTTAGCTGATATAACAAACAAGCAGGAAAATCAGCGTTACTCAAACGTAGAGGAATATTTTCAAACTTTGGAAGCGGCTTCAGTCAGTAATGTTGATTGCACTGATGAGAGATATTCAAATTTTGAAAATAGCGATGTCGATTTAAGTGATCAAGATCCAACATACATCCCGTCTTGCAAGCTTGCTGCCTCTACCAAACGCAATGCAAATTAAATCTGAGCTGAGGCACTGGTTACTAAGGATCCGGAGGTGAAAACCTCAAAAAGGAAGTATAACCGAGCCTCTAGGTTCTTTAAGCGGCAAATTGCCAGAGCAAGGTCCGAGCATATCGCCAAAATTGGCGAGAAGCTTGAGAGCTACCCGTCCGGAACTCATCAGTTCTGGGCGCTCTCAAAGGCGGCACTTGGCAACTTTAGCCAGCCTTCGCTTCCGCCATTACGCACGGGAAATGACATCTTGGTCCACACGGCAAAAGAGAAAGCCGATCTCCTGGGCGCTCTCTTTGCCTCAAACTCGACTTTGGATGACCAAGGAACAACGCCGCCGACCATCCCGCGGTGCCAGAGCTCAAAGCCTGAGGTTAAGTTTAACCAAACAGCTGTTAGGCGAGCTCTGTCCTCTTTGGACATCCACAAGTCGAGCGGGCCAGATGGCATCTCTCCCTTAGTGCTCCGTTCCTGTGCTCCTGAGCTGACACCGGTGCTAACGCGTTTGTTTCGGCACTCTTACTCAGTCGGCGTTGTCCCAGACTCATGGAAGAGCGCTCTTATCCACCCGATCCCAAAGAAAGGCGATGGTTCCGATCCATTTAACTACAGGCCTATTGCTATCACCTCCCTGCTCTCAAAAGTCATGGAGAGCATTATCAATAGCCAGCTCTTGGTTTATCTAGAGGTTCACCGACTGATTAATGACCGACAATATGGCTTCCGCTATGGTCGCTCAACCGGTGATCTTCTGGTTTACCTAACCCACCGTTGGGCTGCGGCTATTGAAAGCAAGGGAGAAGGCCTGGCAGTTAGTTTGGACATGGCGAAGACCTTTAATCGAATGTGGCATGGGGCGCTCCGGGCTAAACTTCCATCCTATGGGCTTCCCGAGAATTTATGCAAGTGGAGCTTTCTCACTGGGCGCAGCATCAAGGTTGCTGTCGACGGTTTTTGCTCCAAATATATGAAAAGGGTTTATTTTTTTAAGTAAATTAGAAGTTTTCGTTTATTAATAGCGATTTTTTCTGCTCCGTATATAAGACTGATAACTTAATTTTATTATTTTTATCTGTTACTTGTGAATGGGTGTTGCAATAAATTGATGATTATATTTATGTCTTTTTATTAATGAAAAAATACCAATATATAATTTATTCACGGTCTGCTAATGTGAATAAACAGACCTAATCTTTAAATTTATTTTCTTCGTGTAATCATGTACAGACTAAATACTTAATTCGTTAACATAATTAATGAATTATTTAATCTGAAACAAGCTTAAAAAGTAATGGTACATTTGTATTATAAAATATTTTCTTCACATTTATAAAACAATGACCTAACTTGAAACATACTTTTTATAACATGTTTTTAAAAGAGATAGAATTTGTTTCTGTTATTTTTTTTATTGAGATCTTATCAATAGCTTACCATTTTATAAAAAAAACAAGCATACATAATCAATTAATACCTCACAGCACGATCTTCTTTTGCTATTTCCCAAAAATCGTCTTTTTCGAGTTATGTCAGTATTCCAATAAGCATGCGTTATATTTCATTCATATAATATAGCAACTGTAACATTTATTCAGGAATAAAATAAGAAGGCTAATCAGAGACTAGTCGTGGCGCAGCAGTACGAAGTGTGACTGTAAAACCGACTGGTTGTGGGTTCGGTCCCCACTCGAGTAGATGAAATATTTACTTAAATTTATATTTCAATTTCTTCGCTCTGGTGCCGAGGTTAAGCGCGGCGTTGAGTTCTGCCACTCAACATGCAATGCCTCTAGAAAACGGCAGAAAGTGGGGAACGGAGTGTCTTAACACTAGGTCCCTCTGCCTACCCTGCTGTGTGCGGGATACAGCGTGAAGCTGTATAATAAAATAAGAAAATTATATTACTTTCATATCACTACGCCATCATTAGTTAGTGACTTTTTATTTTATTGAGCAAAATATGATAACTTTATATATATATACTTATCTTCCTTTTTCAGCTTTACACTAGATAAGAAAAGATCGATTCTCCGTTTTCCACCTGCATTCGAGATATCTTTAGTTGAGTGGCGCAACTCAACTCCGCGTGTAGTCTGGCCAGACCAGTGAAATGAAAATAATTCATTTCGCCTTATTAATCTAAAACCAAAGCGTTTACATGTTCTAATATAATATAGGACTCAAAACGACGTTTATCTTAACGCTTCTTTTATACAAACGTGCCAGAGAAAATTCAAAACAAATTATAGGAGTCTAGTACAAACTTTGATTAAACCCGGTAGTCTACACCTTAAGTTTTAAACTAGTTATGAAGCTAAGCGTTGATAAAATGTTTAAATTTGTTAAGGGCTAGCGACTCTCTCGCGGCTTCGCCCGCATGTATTATACGATTATGATTTTTTTAACCTGAATCACTTTCGTGATGTAACAATATTATCGTTTTAAAAACAATACTCATACATTGCTTAGTTAAAGTTTCAGCTATGACACCTTGTTCTTCGCCTTTAGTTCGATTTCAAGACATTACATGTCGAGTGGCACAACTCTTATGTTGCCAGAGCGGTAAAATAATATTTGTCTGCTCTGGGTGAGGATGCATCTTACGAATCTCATGTCACGTTTCAGTCATTTTATTGGCACAAGATTTCAATATTGAATATTGGCAAAGAGCTCTTGTCTAGGCTATTCAAACCCAAATCACACAATAAACAGCTTTTTTTTTGAAAAAACAAATTATTTACGGAACAAATTATTTACTTTTACGGAAAATGAAATAATTAATATTTTTATTTCTTCGCTTTGGTGTCGAGACTAAGTGCGGCGTTGAGTCCTGCCACGTAATTTCTCCAGAATTCGGCGAGAAATTAGCAACAGATTGCCTTAACACTACGTTCCCTCTGTCTACACTGTTGCGTGCAGGAGAGCGTGGCAAAAAAATTAAAAAATTAAAATGTCGCGATGCACTTATTGTAATCCAACGTACGCAATATACTCGAAATACTTTATCACCTCTTGCAGTTGCTGGATAAATATAAAACCATATATTTTTTTATTACAGAGTCAACTCATCCGGTTTTTTGCCGTATATTCCCAGCTTAGGCTTACTAAAATAATTACGATAAACTATATATAGACTAAAATTAATTACGATAATCCTAGAAACACTATTAATTGCAAATACAATATTTTAGTTCAAAATTAAATTCCTGCGAAAAATATTTTTGTAACTCTTCTAAATAATATTTAATAATTTTTTTAAATAGTTTTTCCGATCTGGTAAAAAAATTAAATTTTTGAAAAACCACTAGATTGTTTTCTGGCGTCGATATAGATATCACTCTTGTTATAAATACAACAAGAGGGGATTTTCTTGTTACGCTCTTTTCGTAAAAAAATCTTTTCAATGACTTATGATATTATTTTAATTTTATATTAATTAATGTTTAATAATCCCTAAAATCATATATAATACATACTTCCTAAAAAATCACTCTTAAAAATATTCCATTGAGAAATTATATAACAAGAACAAAAGTTATTTGGAGGTTCAAAGCGACAAATAGTTACTGGAAAGCAATAAGCTAAATTGATCTACTAAAGGCCAGTAGCGCAGTGGCACAAAGTGTGACTGTAAAACCTGGTTGTGAGTTCGATCTCCACTCGACAAGATGAAATAATTACTTAAATTTATATTTCGATTTCTTCGCTCTGGTGTAGAGGCAAAGCGCGGCGTTGAGTTCTGACACTCAACTCAATGCCCCCAGAATTCGGCAGAAAGTGGGAAACGGAGTGTCTTAATACTACTAGGTTCTATCTTGCTTGCATCTGCCTACCTTGCTGTGTGGATACAGCGTGAAACTGATCTACTATACATTTCTTATTTTTTAAATAAGGAATCCGTTGAGCTAGAGTTGTGATAATACTGCGTAAGTGTAGAGTAAGTAAGCAGTAGTTATTTTCAATTTTTCACTGTGGTAAGATAAAGCGCGGTGTTGAAGTCCCACACTCAATGTACAATATCTCAAAAATTCTGTGCCTTATTATATTTAACACGTATTATATTTAATCATATATTTATTATAATTTATAACAGAAAACATATAAAAAAAACGATTGCAACTCATAAAAAAATTACTGCCGTATCTGCGAAGTTACGAGGGTAGCGCGGCCCAATTTTCAGCTTTATAATATTTGGACTAATTACCCCTTGATGATAACGGCGTTATATAAAAAAAAACCGGTCAAGTGCGAATAGATCCCGCGCATTGAGGGTTCTTTACCAATTTCATGATTGTGCAGTTCAATATTTTATAGTAAAACATATAAAAATTGGTAAGCTTAAATTTTGTGGGCGTACTTAATTTCTATGAAATTGAAATTTTCTGATATACCTATACTAGGATCCGCCACATACTGTGCACAGCGGGTGGAGCTAAGCGAAGCTATGTTGCGCAAATTTTTCGCGAAATTTTTGCTAGGTTAGGTTAGTTAAAGTTCAATTTGTGCGCGTGAATTTCAAAACGTTTTACAGCTTAACTTTAAGAAAAGCTTCAATTAATATATAATAATCCACCTCCAATTTTTTACAGAACCCTCGGTGGACGAACCACACTCGCCCTTGTCCGATTTTTTTTATTTAATTGTGTATTAATCTTGATAAGGATAAATACCAAATTATATAAAGGACATTAACTATTATCCCATAAATTAAATATACTAAAATGGTATCAATCTTTAGAGGTTAACATATAATATCACAGACTCTTTAGACTCTTCAGTTTTAAAGGACAATGTCTTTGTAGAACATTGTTTTAGTAAATCTCATAAGGTTGAGGCGCCGCATCAAATATAAACGTTCAGCAAGCTCATTTTTGGCGACCTTTACATAAAACGATGAATATCCTGATTTTTTGTAAATCGGAATAAAACTTAGCTTGTATTTATCCTAAATACCTCAATTACCTTTATATAAATAACAATCGGTTCAGCAGTTTGGGAGTGATGGTGTCACACACATAGACAGGCAGAGTTACTTTCGAATTTATAATATAAATTTTAATAAATATTTCATTTCCTCGGGTGGAGATCGAATCCACAACCAGTCACGTTTATAGGTACACTTTGTGCCCCTGCACCACGACTAGCCTCAGATCAAATCACAAGTAAGAAGAAAAAAATCATCGCCAGTGTCTAATGTAACATACGAGTGTAAGTAACAAGCCGAAACAAGTCCAGTAACCGGGGCAGGAGAGGCTAAAGGGCAGGCGTAGTAATTTATATAAGCGATCATTCTGTCGTTTCAAGATCGGTAAAACGACGCTGTATTATATTTGCATTTACGTAAAGAAAATATGAGAAGCAGCGGACAGCAATATAATTCATGCTAACTTTAATCAAATTTTCAAACTTAAAATCTTGCACATCGGCCAACGTTGATTAATTAATATCTCTTCAATGAAAAACTTATCAATTTTCTAAAATTCACAGCTAAAGTATCATCAATTACTTTTTATAAAAAGAAAGCAGACAGGAAATTCGGCATAGACATAATGTAGGAGCTAACGAAAACCACCACGTCATTCTATGTAATTATCCAGTAGGATTATTCCGGATAACTAGGACAATGATATATAATAATGAACGTCGTTCTTATTATTATTATAGTAAGCTGATTATAAATCGATATAAAAATATCGATAAATAATGTGTAAAAAATATCGATAACTAACGTGTCCTAAGAGCGACTGTCAAATACATAGTTATACGTGCATTCACTTAATGGTATTTCCAAGTGCACCACCTGCTACGACATTTATCTGTCTTCACTATTATATTGTATAAATTACAGTAGATTGCTCTCTTCACCTTGTAATATAAAGCGGTTAAATATAGGTTATTTAATATTATATAATAATATCATTTAATCTGTTTTTCTTTAAATGGAAATCAAAAGATCAAAGCCATTAACCGCTGTTGAGAACATTTTAACTTAATACGATAGTGGTTATGGTTTTAATGTGATTTTTTTTCTTTTTTTGGTTGCATGCACTATTAATCTTATAGCGAGGTAGGCCAGGAGAACCTAGAGGCAACCTTATTTGTTCTCTTAGTCTTTACTTTCCAGAGCGGAAAAATGAAAATAATTCATAAGGTAGAACAGGGACCAAGCTTAAAACTATTACAATCAGACACTGTCCCGATGAGGCTCATTTTTGATTGTTTTTAATTTTAAATACAAACAGACTAGGAACAAGGCATCTCATCACATTTTTTTTCGTAAATTTTAAAAGATTAATGAAAATGAAAATGGAAAACAGAAACTGTTGAACAGAAATATCTCACTTAACAATATATGAATCGATTTGGTCTATCTTTCATCACACAATTACGTGTTCTTCTCACGGCCGTGTAAGAATTATTGGCGTTCATGCATTCCAATTTTATGAAACCACGATTAAAAAGAAAAGCACTTTTATTCTTTGTTAGTGATTTTATATTAGTTTGATATTTTTTTGTTTTCTATACTAATATTTTAAAACTGAAAAGTTGATTTGGTTGAACAGGCTAATCTCAGAAAATCCCAAATGGTTCGATATGCAAAATTATTATTGTCTCGGATAGACAAGACTCCTCATAATATATCACGTAAACCGTTACAATGTAACCTGTTATCACACACACCGGTCAGACAGTGTATACACACGTTTTTATTTGGTTTAGTCGGTTAGTTTGAAATATTTAGGTAAATTTATATTTTCATTTCTTCGGTGTGGTGTCGAAGCAAAGCGTGGCGTTGAGTTCCGCTACTTAACACACAATACCTCCAGAATTCGACGGTAAATGGAGAACGGAGTGTCTTAACACTAGGCTCCCACTGCCTACCCTACTGTGTGCGGGATACAGCGTGAAGCTGATTTCATTTTTTTAAAGTTACTTCCATTTAGGCGAAATCGCAAGAAGTAAATAGTTACTCATATTATGATACAGAAGTAAATTATATTAACTGAACCTCGGCATTATTAAATATTGTTCGCACGTTCTCAACCTCGTTTATATTATTAATAAAATTTTTATTGAAGTAATCTTTCAATGCTAACACAGTAAAATCGGCGAATAGTACCTATTAGTGCTATTAGTAAAATCCTTAAAACTATTTCTGTAGAATTCGAACAGTAACTGTTCTTTTGCTTGTGTTAAAAGTTGTAACTTTGATAGTAACTTCCTCCATGCATGCTGACTAGATGTTAAAAGCACTAATTTGCTTGAATTGTGGATCTGTATGATTATTTTTTGCATTTATATTACTGCTAAGTTTATTAATAGCTTGTGACAAGGTACGTGATTATTATTAATAAATAGATAAGGGAAAATACTGGACGTACAATTTTTTTGTAGCTTCACGGTGTATCTCGCACGAAGTAGGGTAGACAGAGAAAATCTGGAAAGCCTGGAAAGACACTCAGTTTTCATGAAGGCACTTTCCCACTTTCCGCCGAATTCTCGAAGCATTGCGTTTAAGTGGCGGAACTCAACCGCTTGCCTCGGTACCAGAAAGAAGAAATGAAAATATTTAATATCAGTATTTTCTGGAAATATTAGTGCCACATTTTTTAAAATATTTTTTGTTTTGTGTTACTCGCTTTCAAAGATCTCATAATCGCGTCTTCGTTAACATTAACATCATTTTAAACTACTTTTTCGGAGTCCAACAGAGAAGAATCGTCGTCATTTTCTAAAATTGAAACTA
This sequence comes from Heliconius hermathena, assembly GCA_013403705.1. Classification (NCBI taxonomy): domain Eukaryota; kingdom Metazoa; phylum Arthropoda; class Insecta; order Lepidoptera; family Nymphalidae; genus Heliconius; species Heliconius hermathena. The sequence goes on from JAAIXJ010000197.1 coordinate 321,425, forward strand.
TTTTGGCCTGGTCTTGCTGTTTAGCGGGACCCTGTCTTATAATCAACCTAGAAATACATATAATACTATATGAGAAATGTGGCTATACAAAACAATTAACTCAATCCGATGGTAAAAGTGAAAGAGGTAGAGATATTCTGTCGCGGTATACGTCAAATTTACGTAGATTGGACTTCTATAGAATATAATATAGTATAGAAATATATAGTACTAGCTCGTTTCGCTTCGCTCACCAATCCCCGACTTTCAATGATCAAAAATAATATAATTCCATGTATCTATTATTATTTAAAGTATAAAACTTGATAATCTATCTACGTCATATTACGGAGAGGAAAGTTTTGTTTTGTTGAACGCCCTATTCATATATCAGGGACTATTGATTCGATTTAAGAAAATGTTTTTATGTTAGATGGCCCACTCATCATAGATGGCAAAATGTTGAAAAAAGTAAAGGACTCGAGAGCTTCCGTTAGTGAGTGCGTATACGTCTAAAAGCCTAAAAAAAATGTCGGTGACAGCATATGTCAATATCCTAAGGATAGCCCACACTACAATATCAACTGTAATGTTGTTACAAAATACAAAAAAAAAATAAGAAACATTTCGGAAATTATTTTAAACAATAATATTATTCCTTATTCGTACGTTTTATAAAGATCAAATGTGGCTTTTACAGTGTATCAATAGAATGGATATTTTAGAGCCCGTTACAGTTTTAAAATATGGAAGAGCGAATAGACGTTTGTTAGTAGTCGCGTCGTGTGTGGTAAGACTTACGAATAGAACGTCTGTGGGCGGCGTGCAATACTTTGACATTAATCAACATCATTACATCGTAATATTTTATAAACATCATTACATCGTAATATTTTATAAAAGTCACCGTAAGATTTTATATAATAGAAAGAAGATACATTTTACATACGAGTATATACCTGGTAGAGTGTCATCGTGGCGCAGTGGAAATACGTAAGACCGTAAACGCGACAATTACAGGTTCGATTCCTATTCGTGAAATGATTATATTTATTTACATTTTCAATTGTCTACTCCGTTAAGACTATACGGGTGTAAAGTACCGGCAATCAACATACATTATCTCGAATTCGCCTGGAAATTGATAAGTGGACAATCCGTTCCTCTTTTTACATTTAATTTTGGATCCATTGCATGTTAGGTGGCGCCACTCATGGCTGCACTCTATATTCTTACCAAATGAGTAAATGAAAATAATCGATCCCCGCGATTGGGAATCGAACTTATAACTGTCATTTTGACAGTGACAAACCTTTTAATTATTTACTAGTTCATCACAATTTACATTCAATCCCTAAAGTGTGCTTGTCCATAAAACTACCAGGAAGTGACATACATAGTTAAGGATATTGCTTAAAAGTGCGTGAGATGTTTTACGTGTCGCTGCCCTCCCCTTTTGATACCTGAGGCGTGCACAAATCCTTCATACAAATAAAATAAAAATAAAACATTATTTACGTGGACACCTATGGATTTTCAGATTAATATTGTAAAGCTGAAGTTTGTTTGGTTGAACGCTCTAAGCTCAGGAATTTGTTTTATAATATCTATTCTTGTGTTTTTTTTCTGTGGTCAAAGTTAACTCAGTTATTACTCTTTGACCACGGGTAAAGATATTGTCACCCTAATTTGGTTTTTGTTCGGTGAATTTAGTATTTATCTCTATGTGTTGTTGCTTTTCTGTGCTGACACTGACTTCAAATCGTTACGGACAAGTATCGATAATTACACTTATTATTTTTTAATTCTCTTTAATTTGAAGTAATTAATTAATTATTTTCTACAATGTAGTTTTTAGTTAATGTTTTTGCATATAAGTTTAGTTTTAAGGTTAGTTTCTTCTTTTTTATCATTTGATAAGTCCTGATTAGGCGTATACAATTAGAATTCTATAAGTTCCGATAATAATCTTTCATAGAGTTCATAGAATTGACCCAGCACATGACATGCAAGCGTTCAGAAGGCTCATTTTCGGCGATCTTTACGTAAAACGATCAAAATCTTTGAAAAAATAAAAAAAATCGGAGAAAAACGTACGTTAAGTTTATCCTAAGACCCTGAAGTGATGTGATGAAATTTCATCACTCAGTCCAGCAATTTGGCCGTGATCTTACGAGAAACATACGATTACATTTTATTGAGAATAGCATTTTTAAATGCGTAAAACTGTTGAATGAAAGGTCTGATTTCAATAGTTCAAGAAGTAAACTACTGGTATTGAAATACGAAATTAATTATTTGCATAAAAATTAAAATAAAGATATGAACAACGTGGTCTGATTACAGTCGGCATTTCTATCTAATTTTAAGTGCGACATATTGTATCTGGAAGTTTTTTATAGATACCAGTATGGATATGTTATTTAATTTTGTAGGATATTTTTTTTTCTATCGTCAACAATTTTTGCAGCGCATGCGATGAAAGATATTTTATTGCAACTTTCTTACCCTTAGGGTACTTTTAATTTTGACAGAATTTTTAAAATCGGCTCGGTAGTTTTTATGTTTATGCAATACAAACATACACACATACAAATCTTTTCTCTTTAGAATAATAGTACAGAAAAGCGGAAATGGAGATTCAGATATCCCAAATATAAGCGTGGTTCCTATTAGATAATTACGTTGTATTTCTTTCCCGAAAATAAAATATTTTGGTGAAAGCTTATTGATATAATTCTTTTTATACAATATTTAACATTTTATATGAAGATTTGTATTTATCTCTAAAACATGTCATGGACTAAATTAAAATATATTTTTTTATATTTTAAAGTACGAGCGCTATTCAAATAAATAGGTCTTAAATATGAATGTTTTTTATCTCTCAATAAAAAGATAAGTTTTTTCCGCAAAGCAGGGAAAAAGTATCAAACTTTACTATTAATGTCAGTTAAAAACTATATTACATCTCTCTTTTTAGACAAACTTACAATTTTAATTTACATAAAGTTAGTAAAGATCCGATTTTTTTTCGATATTTTCTGAATACATTGTAACACAATACGCTTTTGAGTTTTACTCCGAAACGATCGAAACATAAGCAACAAAAGCTTTCTCGGTGTTTACTTCAAATAAAATAGAATTATACTGAAATCCGAGGGCCCTGAGACCTACGTCATTTTAGCAAGGCTGAAATTTTGAGGATTAATAGGCCAGTCGTGGCGCAGTGGCACAAAGTGTGGCTGTAAAACCGACTGGTTGTGGGTTCGATCCCCACTCGAGGAGATAAAATATTTACTTAAATTTATATTTCCATTTCTTCGCTCTGGTGTCGAGACAAAGCGCGGCGTTGAGTTCTGCCAATCAATACGTAATGGCTCCAGAATCCGGCAGAAAGTGGGGAACGGAGTGTCTTGGCACTAGGTTCCCTCTGTCTAGGCTACTGTGTGCGGGATACAGCGTGAAGCTGAAAAAAAATAGGCTAATATGTATTTAAGACTATGCGTACTTACTAACTTGAAAGTGGGGCTTTCAGAAGTAGGGCCACCTTTAGGTACATGCTCACCTACGTTAAAGTAGAAACGCTCGTATTTAAACATGTTTTTAAGAATAATATTACAAATGTATATTTGTCGTTACCGGTCTGGTAATGATAATATACTTTACGTGGGCCCTTACTCTTGCCGTTCTAAAGGTTGTTTAAAGTTGTGGCAAAATACGTTACACTAGCAAGCTTAAATTTTAGATATATTATTTACAGACTATTTCTAGACCCTTTATAAGCACCCAGATTAATGCGATGGCTTAATCATTCCCCCAGACTAATAGTCCCCAAAATTTCAGCTTTGCTAAAATGACTTAGGTCTGGCGACCCCGGGTTCTTGGTCTACATTTATTTGAAGGTCAATCCGAATACAAATAAAGTACCTACCTACAATGGCATAAGCTTAAGCCCCTGAAACCGTAAAACGACGATCTCTCCAGAGTCCATTCGTTCAGTTTATTTCTTATTACAGAATAGCATAAAAAATTTAAAAATCTCTTAAATTTAGTATGGTAAAGTATACGATAAATACACTCGTAATTGTTTGTGATTTCGAATTATAATGTTTAAATAAACAATAAGAAGTTATTGTGTGGAATTGTTAAAGCGACAGGTTGTGGATTTGATTCCCATCCCAGGAAATGAATAATTTAATATTTTCATTTCTTTCCTCTGATGTCAAAGCAAAACCTGGCGTTGAGTTCCGCCGCTCAACACGCAATGCCTCCATATTTCGCCGGAAAGGGGGGAGCGGAGTGTCGTAACACTAGACTCCCTCTGCCTGTTCTGCTACAAGCAGGATACAACTGGAAGGTGAGAAAGAAAAACTTCTAATTGTAAAGTTATTGTGTTGACTGTTCACCTTATAAAATTTTGCGTTTTGATTGCGATTGTAACACACGTCAGTCATATTTTGTAAATGTTATTTCAGGCTACTATTGCAGGCTTCTTTTTGATTGAGAGACAAGCACCTGATCTGTCCTAGTCCTGGTATATTTTCGTCAAGTTTTATAAATTCTACTTCTTATAACATCATGACGTTATTAAAAAGTGCTATTTCATACCTGTTATTTACAAATGATACTATATGCAATATGCATAAGCAAAAGTCATACGCATAAAACTAAGAGAAATAATTGTAAAACATTTAACTGAGTTAAAACTTTTACGATTTAAATTACCTTCTGAATAGTATCTATATAGTACACGCTTCATCGAGAATTGCATATTAGCAACTCAAAAACTACGGACCCAATTCTAAATTGGAGTAATTGAAACATTTATTATTAATAAAAAGGACCATCTATTTCTATTTTTTATGTCCGAGAAATCTGTGGACAGAAACGTAAACATACGGTTGATTTCGGTTGAAAAGACAAAAAATTAATATTAAATCTATAATCGCAATGTCGAAATATTTCACAAATTTTATATATTTGGAACATTTTGAAGCGGCAATTTATATTTTGTAATAAATAAATACTATGTGTGGTTTATCATCATCATGTCACTTAAAAATAACACGTCAAAATACTTTACAAGCTTTAACTTTTACAATTTGTCCATTATTTTTATTTAAAATTTTTCTGCCTACTGCGCTATCTTCACGCTGTATCCCGCACACAGCAGGGTAGGCAGAGGGAACCTAGTGTTAAGACACTCCGTTCCCCACTTTCTGCCGAATTCTGGAGGCATTGTGTATTGAGTGGCAGAACTCAACGCCGCGCTTAGCCTCGACACCAGAGCGAAGAAATGGAAATATAAATTTAAGTAAATATTTCATCTCCTCGAGTGGGGATTGAACCCACAACCAGTCGGTTTTACAGTCACACTCCGTGCCGCTGCGCCACGACTGGCCTCGCTATCTGTAGATGGTTTTGTTGGTTACTTTATTTTTGACCGACTTAAAAGGAGAAGATTATCAATTCGGCTGTATTTTTTTATGATTGTTACCTCAAAACTTATGACTGAACGAACCGATTTGTATGATTCGTTTTTAATTTGAAAGTTACTGCTACCAGTATGGTCTCATTTTATTTTTTTTTCCATTTTTGACTGAATGTCACCCATGAGAAAATCATATAAGTCTTAAATATGCATTAAGTATGTGAGCGACAAATGGACTATAACTCAATATCCCGCCAACTGATTTCTATTATATATTTTTTATTGGAATGGATACTCTTCAGGGGCAGTTTATAAAAGTTTGGATAGCTTCTGATTATGAGATCCGGTTGAAATTGAAGATGTCGGTTTTTGTAAAAATTTCCGATTAGATTTTAATAATTAATTAAAATATATCTAATCCAAGTACAATTGAGTTGTAACTGATAACACGTGTCAATCTTGGTTAATTGCTCCAGGTAAAATATTTTCATTTATAAAATGTATATGTATTTCCCGAATACGAAAAGAAAATGTGTCTAGGATTGCCCAAATTAAAACACGAAGGGAAAAGTTACTGACTTTTTTCACGTGGTTTCCTCAAGAATCTTCTTTCGTTCTATCAAAAGTTGAACGACAAATCTATTTAAAAACACATTATTTAGAATGATTCACACTATAGTACCGGTCGCGGTTCGGTCCTATCTCATATTTCCATATACGAATATTTTTAACTGACTAAAATCGGACCGAAAACGAACCGTGACTGGCACTATAGTGTGATTGCTTTTTAAGGAAAAGACAAGGGTCAGTTGGGTACGGGTCACATGATGGTAAGTGATCACCGCCGCCCACGACCCCGTGCAACACCAGATCCCTTATAATAATGATTATGAGTAAATTTGCTGTATTTGCTGTTGTGTGTTCTACTTTTTATTACTTTCTATAACCCTTATCATCTACATACATAGTGTCATAAATATATAAAATATTTTCATATACATAAAAACTCTAGATATATACTCCCTATAGTCAAGAAAATTTAAAACTACATTAAAACAATTGGTTGCAGTATTATTGTACGTCCTCGCCCCCAGGTCCCTCTGAGATACCTATTTATCAACGCTCATAGCGCAAGCGTCGTCACTTATCATCATATAAACACACCTAAGTCTTAAGCCTCAAATATGAATCATGTCTGTTAAGACTAACGTGATCAGACGTCCCGTTTCTAATTTATATCCCGGTATATTTATGTCCCGGTGTCCCGAAACTTGCTACCGGGACGTATAAATGTCCCGTTTTTTTCGGAATGGCACGTAAATTTAGGCAGTCGAAACAAGTTTCCCCGCGATTATCGTAGTACGTGATTTTCATAAGATAATTAAATAGTGGAATATTTTATATACTTTGAAAAAATGGCAAAAAATTAATGCCCTCCAATAATGTCCCGTTTTGAGCCGAACGAAGAATGGTCACGTTAGTTATGTCCTTTTCGTTCTATTTCTGTATGAAAGTGAATGCGTCACAATTTTCAGCCTGTAGAATCTCACTTAAATGGTTAGCAATAATGGTCAGAAACTAGTGAATCAAATAAGAAAAATATTTTTGTTTCGATGGTTCATATTACAATATACGTACAAAGTAGTAAATATTGTATTTTTTTTGTCTACAAATCCACGGGTATCACTCATACATTAAACATGATTTTTGATATCAAATAGTTTATTTTGATAGTCAATTTTTTTGGATTTGGATACCAATAACTCTCTTATTAGTACGTGTTTCAGGATTATTCATTAATTATGGGAATTCCTGTTGGTATATTAGTCTAAGTAAGCAACAATTAACATAGAAGCCAGTCGTGACGCAGGGGCACCAGCGTGCTACTGTAAAGTGACTGGTTGTGGGTTCGATTCCCATTCAAGAAAATTAAATATTTATGTAATACTTTTATTTTCTTACTCTGGTAACGAGGCAAAGTGCGGCGGTGAGTTCCGCCATTCAACACGCATTTCTTCCAGAATTACTTTAAGTTGATTAAAGTAGGGATCGGAGTGTCTCAACAGTAGGTTCCTTCTGCCTTTCTTGCTATGTGTGGGATTTTTTAGCTTCACGCTGTTTGCGTGAAGCTAAAAAAAATAATACAATATAAATAATATATAATATAAAAATAGACTATACAAATCATTTCATCGTGGCAAATGAATTGTCTTCAGCAAAAACATACAAATGTAGTAAAATGTTGCCATTCCACAGTTATAATAACTTCGGCGCGTTAGCTTATATTACATTTTCAGAGGAGCTCGCTGGTAACCTCGCCGCGAGGTAAGTGACAATGTATGTACGCTTCTAACTTGTTCAAACAAGTTTATTTGGCGTATAGCCGTCTCACCTTTAACCACCCCCTGAGTCGTTTGACGAAACGGTTAAAATAATATTTAGATTTGATCAAAGCCATGTAAGAATTTACCATTTCTATATTAACAATTATAAAACAGTCGTGACCCGAGGGGTACAAGGTGTGTGATTATGGGTTCGATCCCCACTCGAGAAAATGAAAAAAATATTTCAATTTATATTTTCATTTCGACATCTGTTGTACACCTGCGGATAAAGTTAACACGAGCCCCTAGAATGCGTCATATATACAATGCTAGTATGAAGTCATCGTTAAAAGTTAGTTGTAAAACATAAGTAAGACGCAGTGGATATCGTCAGCATGGTTGTTGGTTCGATTACCAGTCGGCACAATGATTAGTTTCATTACCTCACACTGGCAAGACAAAATACAGTGTATCCAATTTGAGTGAAAAGTGAAGAAGAGTGTACGTAACAATAGGTTTTTCTCTTATATATTCGGGATACAATGTGAATTTAAGTAAATAAATGAAATTATGATAATTAGTTATTGTTCTAAAGTAAAGATGGCTGCTTCTTATTTAAATATGTATTTTTATTTTAGTTTCTTCATAAGTCAATATCTGTACTTATACTGAAATTTGAAGCAAGATGTTAGGTACAACATTTGTTAGATAATACATAAGATCATACACGGTTATATTGTCCCTGTGTTATTCCTTTAATATTGATAATGGGATACATTTTATGCGCTCATATGTAGATTGAGAGAGTATTTAAGTACATTTAAATAAATAATTAAGAATGAAGCCATTCTGGCACAGTTGACAATATCTCTGATGATAATAGTTGTGAGTTCATTTCTTACTGCGCCAATCAATATGCCATGGCTTGAGAATTGACAGAAGATGTATTCATTTCAAATAATTAAAAATAATTGAAGAAAATATTATATGAATAATTGAGGCCAGTCATGGCACAGGGGCACAAAATGTGACTGAAACATCGACTGGTTGTGAATGCGATCCCCAGTCGAGGAAATAAAATATTTATTTACATTTATATTCTCATTTTTTCGCTCTGGTGTGGAGGCAAAGCGCGGCGTTGAGTTCCACCACTCAACACGCAATGCCTCCAGAACTCGGCGGAAAGTGGGGAACGAAGTGTCTTAACACTAGATTCCCTCTGCCTACCCTGCTGTGTACGATACAGCGTGAAGCTGATTTAATTTATATTTTTAATTTATTATATGAAAGTTAAGAAATTACTATATTTTAATTACTAAAGGTTCTCCTTGTTACTTCAACTGTGAAGACGATCTATAATAACTCCGCCTAAAGTAAATTACGAAACGTTCTCGAAGTTATTATTGGTACTCCCACGTACTTCACTTACGTATTTGTTCGACTTCATCCTTTCTTAATTGCTTATCGATTGTTCGTGAATAGATATAAATATAACAAGTATAAAAGACTAGAGGGCGTGCGCAGCTTCGTCCGTTTATTTGCACCCTTAGGGCTGAATTCTAAGAAAACCACGAAACACGTGTTCAATAAAATATTTTTAACAGTCTGAATTTAAAATTTTATAAAAATCGGTGCCGATTAAAATTTTTTTTCATACAAACTTTCAACCCCTATTTCATCCCTTTAGGGTTTAAATTTTTCAAAATTCCTCCCTTAGTGGATGTCCAGATTATGAAAATAAACATCTGTCCAATTTTCACGTTTCTACCATCGGCGGTTTCGGCTGTGCGTGCGTCTTACCTCAGTCAGTCAGGTACAAGTCCTTTTATATATATAGAAGAAGACTAGCGGGTGCGCGCGGCTTCGCCCGCTTATTTGCACTTTAAGGGGTGAATTCTAAAAAAAACACGAAACACGTGTTTAATAAAATATTTTTAACAGTCTGATTTTAAATTTTTATAGAAATCGGTGGCAATTTAAAGATTTTTCCATATAAACATTCAACCCCTTATTTGAACCATTAGGGGGTAAATTCTAAAAAACCATGAAACACGTGTTCAATGAAATATTTTTAAGAGTCTGAATTTCAAAATTTATAAAAATCGGTGCCGATTTAAAAAAAATCCATACAAACTTTCAACCCCTATTTCATCCCTTTAGGGTTAAAATGTTTCAAAATCCCTTCTTAGTGGATGTCCAGGTTATGAAAATAAACATAACAAGCTGATTTATTTTATTTTATTTTTATCTATTATAAAGGTATTCGGAGGATTCCTCGTAACCTATTATTAGTTATAATAACATGAATATATCCAATTCTGTAATTAATTATGAACGAAGGAATTTGTACTACATTATTTGATGATGACGATTAACTAATCTTAACACATGATATCTTTAAGTGGTGTATATTGTTATGTAGAGTACAAATGTACTCGTAGTATGAATTTCTATAGGCATTGTTGACTAATATTACAGTATATGCTTAATTGGCGAGTGAACATTATGTTAGGAGTGGTTTTACCTAACGATTCACTTTCATACTCTGTTTCACACACGGTTTGATCTGTTGATGAAACTATTACAGAATTACAAATATTAAAGCCTCAATAATTATAGGTTTGAATCCCGTCCTGGTAAATAATTATATTTAAATTATTTTCCAGTTCTGGTAGATAAAACGCGGTGTTGAGTCTTTCGATTGAACATGGAATTTCTCGAAAATAGGGCGAATATTTTTTAATGGAGTGTCTCAATATAAAGATCACTCCAACTACCCTGCTCTGAGCGCTATACAGCGTAAAGCTATAATTATTAGTGATAAAATAATGTCTAAATGGTAAAACCTTCCACGCGCTATTCAACTCGTTATGCGCGAACGAAATCTTATAACGAAATTTTATAAAAATATATAAAAAAAACTGTTTAATTTTACATACATTTTTATTACATACCTACGTAAGTATAGAAGTTTTACTTTTTTATATATTATGTGTAGTATTTGATATTTAAAGTTTATTTACCTTGATACTGTTCCTGCAAATGGCAAAATGGACAGAGGGAACCTAGTGCTGACGAATCTTCCTTACCTTTCTGAAAATAAACAACTTGAAAATTTATGCTCAACAAGATGTTGGAAAGGAAATTAAACTACTTGTTCATAAAACTGAGTTTTAGTTTTAGTTAGCTGTTATAATATTATGATGCGAAAGATGTTCACTAAAGATGGTATTAAATTTTAAGTTAGTTGTGTAATATAATGATATCTTAAAATGTCAATATAAATTTTGTATGAGGCAGTACTCGTGTATATATTTAACAATAAAAAATTATATTTGAAAAAATAATCCCAGATAAAAATATAAGTATCATATATGTATATATATTAAAAAATACCATTTCTGCAAATAGGTCAACGGGAATAAGTTATTTGATTTCATGATTATTACACATTTTAATGAAACTATTTAACCTGATTAATTGCGTAACCCATATAACTTTGCCTAAGTTGTTCCCCGCCAGCGTTATCAGAAGACCAACAAGCAACTCTAAGAAGATAGACAGCCGTATCATCTATCGTATTGAAATTGATGGGGACACTCCTAGCCTTCATACACGCAAGCTATTAAGTCTACCTTACTGATTGACTGAGTAATGTTCACTTCACAAAAACTATAATTTAAGAAGAACAACAACAATAAGGGCACGAACGACCTAAAAATAGTATATATGTATGCGTTATAGAGAAAATGTTCTGACTTTGGACTGACTATGTTATCGTCGAATGAAAAAAGATGCTAAGGAATTTGTTTAAACATTTTTCCTATATTGGAATATTTTTTTCGATTTTTTGATTATTTGGGTGGTTTCTAACCTCTGAATAGTTAAAAATGACAGTATACCTAACACAGATATATATAGATATCAGATAAACTTTTGTATTTCCATTGATTTTAGTAAGTTTTGCATGGGTAAGCTCATTAATTTATAGTTTGGTACTGTCAATAGTGTTTGCAAATTCTGATGACGATTAATCCTGTGCTAATTGGTTGATTTTAATGGCGACACAGTGATTGTTGATACAATAGCGCCATGTTTTCTCTTTTGAAGATTAAATGTCAACAATTTTGTGATACCTAATAACTAAAAGCAAACCTTATTTGATATTGATCTATTTATAATTATAGCTTTTTTAGAATGAACACAGATCTTGAAGCCGACGTGGCGCAGTGGCATAGCGTCTAACTGTAAACGTGAAGGATGTTTGTTCGATACACACTTTAGTACACAGTATTTTTTTCTCTCAGATATAATAACCGAATGGAATTTGTATATACAAAGATTTAACCCGCCACTGGTGACGTGTAGGTCTATGAGACCGGGTAGTTCAAAAAATCTTATAACCTTTTGACTCGCCATCTATGCGTGTTATGATTTCGAGTACCTATCTTTCCCCCATAGTTACTATTCCCATAATAGCACCACAAACGCACATTCCAAAGTTTTGGCACCAACCCAGTCTGTGAGACCGAATTCACCAATTACGTAAGTAAATTCTTCAAAATTGAATTTCTATTTTCTTTTTTAAATTTGTAAAATTAGCAAACATACGTGATTCTTTTAATGTTGTTTTACTATAGTATTATAGAGTCACTTAATAAATCAGTTCTTTGTATAATTTTATTTACATTTTATAAAATATGTAATAAATTCTTATATTTTCATTCAAAATGTCTTACAAAAACGGACAGCGTCGACCTAAAGAGCTTCGACGAGATGCCATACTGTCTGATTAAAATTTATCACAAGCGTCGTCGAATAGCGAATGTGAATGTGAAGTAGAAACGGACTGTCTCGTACCCAGATTATAATTTGAACAGCGAAAAGGTGTTGAGTGACGAAAATGTCCTGAACACGTCCTCTTTTTATTTGGAAAAAAACAATTCTGCCACTTGTAGCAAAGAATGATGGGCAGCACTTAACCAGTCAGACTAGAAACCGCAATATTATAATATTGTGGTTTCTAGTCTATTACCCTTAGTGAAACTAAGTGATTTTCATAAATAAGACTGACAGACACAGTTGAACTTGCGTAGATTGTTGAAACTAAGACTTTCAGTAATTTTGAAGATCCGATTATAGGTGTGGGACTGTTAGTGCTTTGCAAAAAGGTCGGTCCGCAAATGCGGGTGGCGAAAAAATAGAAAAACCAAATATTCTTATCACAAAAGCAAGAAATATTTGTGCACATAGTATCTCTTGTTGCAATATTTGTTTGACGGTACAAGAAGAGTAGTTTTCAAGGGGTTAGTGTCTTTTTTTGTCCTAGAAGGATAAACTATAATATATAAGATATATACAAAAAAGGTGTTGATTTTTAGTGTACACCTAAGTATAATTGCATAATAATAATAAGCGAGTTGTGATTGGCCAAATATTTTTTATTTTATTGTCATGTAAGATTAAAACGTAATTACATTATTATATACATTTAAGATTAAAACTAATTATCTTATCTAACTTATTAGTTATTAGCAAGGTCTTAGATTCAAAATCCCGGTCTGTGGGACCGGCGTCGCCATTGATGCATGTCGAATTAACATCACCAATTTCGGCTTTAAATACTTAACCAATAGATTTTAGTGCGGTTTTCACTAATAGACAGAGTGATACGAGAGCAAGCTACGACTTAGAACTACATTCTAATGTACATGAATATTATATTAGATTAAAGTAAAGCGAGTCGACAATTTGTAACGTGTCAAGAAGCTTACATTGCTAATGCTTGCTAAGCCTTATAAGATCAAAACGTACTACGGAATTGTCCCAGAGGCCATGTGACTGTAAGCGCGACGGATGGTAGGTTCGATTCCCACACTAGGAAATGAAATATTTCATCAATATGGTGTCGATGCAAAGCGCAGTGTTGAGTTCCGCCACTCAACATGGAATGCCTCCAGAATTTGGAAAGTGGATGTGGTGTCCTAATTAGTTAGTGGTTACCTCTGCCTACCTTGCTACATGTGGGATACATAAAAAAAAGTGAAAAATGGTTTATTTCCAAAAAAAATCTACATATAATTAACGATGATATATATGTTTCTCCTAACGATGACCCACGAAAACTGTTTATAGTAACAATACTCACTATTTGTTATGTAATTATACACATTATATTAAATATATATTAATATATTAAATTACCGTAGCGCGGTTGACATAATTTTAGAGAAAACTATTTTATGTTCTAATTTAGAAGCAAAATTTACAAATAGCTTCCTGAGTGTACCTACTAGACAACATGTAATGTTAAACGTATTAAGAAATAAAAAAGAATCGCCAACAAACAACGAACCAATTAGATAAAAAAAAATTACATAAAGTAAAACATATTCTTACTTGTAGACAAGGCTCGGCGTTGAGTTCCGGCGGAAAATAGAAAATATTATTTCAGTGAACTTTCGAGACATATTATACAAAAATACAAGGGATTTAAATAAATTAAATTCCAAATTAATTTTAAACTCATTTTACTTAAAAGCTTAATTTAAAGCAAATCCTGAAAATCTCCATATAAAAGTAGACGGGAAAAAAAAAGTATTTTGTTCGAATGAATACTTCAATTAAGGAACGTGTATTCTTATTATAATTTTATGTTATTAATTTAAAAAAAACAATAACATATGATATATGCTTATATATTATATAAGCAAAAAGACCCGCCTGCTTAAAACACTGAAGAGAAAAACAAACCCTATAACTTAGAATTATGTGAAATTATACTAAAAAGCTGAAGAATAGATCCCAAGATTTCCATAAACTCAAAAATGTATTCTTTCGAAATAGTACAACTTTTTTGCTAAACATAAATAAATATTTTAAATATTAATTTATATTATGTACAAAAATAAAAAGGATTGTCAGTACTCATGACCCCGCCAGGACTTGAACCTGGAACCTTTCTGTTTAAAACAGAAGCGCTACCAATTGCGCCACGGAGCCCTACGACTGAATTGTACTAATACATGAATACATGCTCCAGTTTGTTTAAATTGAAATTTTATTTATTTTATATTTATTTTATTGTCCCTGAAACACAGAAGATCGCTATTTTGAAATATATTGGGGTTAAATATTTTTTACTACAGATCATACATCTAGGAACCGGTTATATAAATTTGCAAACAAAAAATCGAAGTCCAACGGTAGGACTATTGTCGCCACAAAAAAAATTAAATAATAACTTTTAAATTCGAACTTTTTTAATCTAGCTACGTGCGTGCGTGTAGCGTGAAGCTGATTTAACTATTTAAATAAGCTAAGCTAACAAAAGTAAAGTAAATAGCAAAAAAATAGTAAACTTCTTAAAAATATATTGTGAATTAGGAATTAAAGTAAACTAAGAAAAAATATATTGTGTTAAATGTCCTTAGCAAGTAGTTATGTATAGGTATTCATTTCGGTCGAAAGTCGTAGGTCGAAGCCGAGATCACTCGGCAGTTCGGAAAAATATACCAAAGACAATAAAATAATTCTATAAGGTTTACTTTTTTGTACTTTTAAAATACCATTAACCGAATAAAAATATTAAAAGATTAGTGATTTCCGAATGTAAAAATGTTTCGTAAACGTTCTTTAGTTAAGTAAACGTCAAACATTATACTGTTTGGATTCGTTTCAGATTTACTTGATTACTCCTGTATGTAAATACAGCAACAGAACAGGTCTCTTTTTTAATATTTGAAAATACTGTTTGCACACCACGGATAAAAATACTAAGAGTTCGGGTTAAATGTTAAGCGTAGCAAGATTCGACGCGAAAATAATCCAAGTTTTCGAGTGATAAAGTTTAATTTTTTTAGCTTCACATTGTATCATAGCAGGGTAGGCAGAGGGAACCTGGAGGTAGCTATTTCAACTTCGAAATAAAATGCAACCGTGCACATAAAAATGAATAGACGGTGAAGACTTTAATTGTGCTATTATTTTGGTAATATTGAACAATTTAGCAACAGTACAGCTTAGATGCTACTCGTCTCGCAAACAAAGGTTATGTACTCTTTGGTGCCGTTGTTTTCTTTTGTCTTATTCGATGAAAATTGGTTGATTGTTTTCTGATTTGGTCTGAATTATGAAAATTATTGAGGCCGGTCGTGGCGCAGCGGCACGAGGTGTGATTGCAAAACCGACTGGTTGTGGATTCGATCCCCACTCGAGGAGATGNACCGACTGGTTGTGGGTTCGATCCCCACTCGAGGAGATGAAATATTTACTTAAATTTATATTTCCATTTCTTCGCTCTGGTGTCGAGGTTAAGCGCGGCGTTGATTTCTGCCACTCAACATGCAATGCCTCCAGAATTCGGCAGAAAGTGGGGAACAGAGTGTCTTAACAGTAGGTTCCCTCTGCCTACCCTGCTGTGTGCGGGATACAGCGTGAAGCTAATTCTAATTTATTTTCATAATTCATTCATTATGTTCCATGTCATTTTTGTTTTATTTAGTTATTTCCATTTGACTAGAGAGGGTGAGGTTGCTAGTAAAAGCTACTATAAGAATTAACTTGTATGTAAAAATTGCATAATATGTAAATTACAATTCTGTTATCTGTGTTTTCCTCATACATGAAATATCATTTTATTATTACGCTGCGGCTACATATCAAAAGGGGCCGGCCGTATTGTATTAAACTAATTGCCTGTTCCAGTTTCACTAAATATAGATATCGAC
Source organism: Heliconius hermathena (assembly GCA_013403705.1). NCBI lineage: Eukaryota > Metazoa > Arthropoda > Insecta > Lepidoptera > Nymphalidae > Heliconius > Heliconius hermathena. The sequence continues at coordinate 337,891 of JAAIXJ010000197.1, forward strand.
TATTCAATAAAAATAAAATAAATATATTATGATATTTTTACTTTATTGAAATATAAATAGAATTAGTTTAGATAATACAGGTTACCAAAATTCTTATCTGGTTGTCGATATATTTGCAACGTCTACAGATAATACGTTTTTCTCTTATACGCCTAATTATATGAAACTAACAAAAATATTATTCTGTGCATTTTTCTATCATTCATAACGAATTCTTTTATAAAAGATAAAAAATAGGTTATATTACAGCGGCAAAGTGTTGTGTATTGAATGTATATCTACGAGTATGTACAAGTTTATAATCGACACACTGAGGCTGAGGAGGAACTTTACAATTTCACATCAAACTTAGTGGCTTGACAGCTCTCCGGCGTGAATGAGGTGAGAAATGGTTACATCAGTTTGATATTGGTACGAGATATCCCATTTAATGTAATTTATTTTCTTACTATCAAATCAGCCTGTTTCTGTCCAGTTTTGTTTGTGTATCAAATCACCCTGTTTATGTCCAGTTTTGTTCCAGTTTTCCCCATCCAGACGATGTTAGCAACCTTCTTCAAGTCGGTCGTGCATTTTTTATTAAATATTTAAAAGTCTACGTTTTCTAATCTACTTAAGATTTACTTATTTACATTAAAAAAATAACAACAATAATTATTGTTTATTAATATATTTTATAACTTTTATTAATATATTTTTTTAGCTACCTAATAATTAAATACATAGTGACAACACAAATATTTACAATTATTATTTTTAACATTCCCACTGGTATGAATTAATATAGTTGTATTTTAATAAAAGATTTTTTTTTCTTCAAATTAATTTAAAAAAAATCACATATTATTCATATCAAGGCAGGCAGCCTTGATATGGATAAATCTATTAAGAAATCTCTTATTGATTTATATTTACATTACCGTTTATGCAAGAGTAAATTGCCCTTATTTTAATAATGTTATAGTTGATCTAATTGTTTTAATGTTTTAAAAAAAATATACATTATTATTAGCTAGCTAAAAAGTGTTATAAAATATATTAATAAATAATAATTATCCACTAAAACTACATTGATCTTAAATAGTAATGTCCAAATTAACAATATATTAATATTAATGTAGATTGTGTTGTTTATTTAAAGAATAATTGAAAATCTAAATAAAAAATTAAAGTATAAAAAATTTCACTGTCTATTTTTTTTAATTAGAAATCTCTATATATTTATTAAATATATTATTAAATAAATAAAAGTTTAGCTCAAGGGGGCGCGCTCGCGGGCGGTCGCCACTAATTAATATAATAATATAATATTTTTTTATTTTTTTTATCAGCTTCACGCTGTATCCCGCACACAGCAGGGCAGACATAGGGAACCTAGTGTTAAGACACTCCGTTCCCCATTTGCCACCGAATTTTGGAGGCATTGCGTGTTGAGTGGCGGAACGCAATGCTGCACTTTTGCCTCGTCACCAGAGCGAAGAAATGGAAAAATAAATTTAAATAAATATTTCATTTCCTCGAGTGGGGATCGAACCCACAATCGTCGCGTTACAGCCACACTCTTGTGCCCCTGGGCCACGACGGGCTCTGTTTTTAATATTTTTTCATAACTTAATTAAGTAGTTGTATACGTGGAGTGTACAAAATTAATACACATTAGATTATATCTTTTAGATATTACTTCCTCAGTGCCATTAGGAACACGGAAGCCACTCTGAAAATTCCACACTCGCTTTTACTGCGCAGGATATTTTCATGTTTCGCCATAATGTGAAAATGGTAGAAATTATAATCGTAATAATTTCCAAATTATCTGATGTTTTCTTGCCAAATGTTATCTTTAATATATGTATATACAAAATATTATTTAATACAAAATATTACCAAAAAAGAAACTTTTTAAAAATAATATATAATTATATAAGCATGTTGCGCAAAAAAATATTTAGTTTTAATTCTCCGTATTTTATAAGCGCTACAAGGTTTTGCAATTTCATAAAATGATTACATTTATTCCAGTATAATTTACCTTTTGAGTATGAACATGAGTTACGAAGATTTTTTTTTTTAAATATATTATTTGTTTTTACCTTTTCAGTACATTTTTGATCTTCTCATTTCTATTATTGTTATCAAATGTTCCATTAACTCTCCATCTTCAGGTGCTCAAAGGCTCAAGACAATTCAAACGAGTCCGGACACGACATACCTTTCTTGCTTCAGATTTTCAGAGTTCCTTTCGGCCAATCTTCATCGTCAGACGCTAGAAAGCATTTAGCACCAGAGTGCTCCCCAAGACTAGTTGATTTCAAAGACTAGTTGATTTCAAAGACTAGTTGATTTCAAACTAGTTTAAACAGGACACGTCTACCTTTCTTAGTGGTTGTGGTGATGGCGCGACGGTACTTCTGTACCGTCGCGCCATCACCACAACCACCTTCTAGCTCCATCTCTAGCCACGACTAGCCTTAAATTATTAAAAAAAGAATCATTTATTTAATACCTAAACTTTTGCTCATAACATTTAAATATTATATTGTAAACATGCTCGTAAAGTCTTATCTCCTTGTTCTTCCTTGATGGTAAACTTTAGTACGTTGGCGTACTTTTGTTGTATGCTTCTAAACATATAACAAGTATGTGACTTACACGGGAAATGTTAAGAATTATGAGATTATATATACATATCTATAAGTAGCTTGTGAGTGTCTTCATATAGTCAAGAAAGAGAACTTTCTTTTTCTTCCTAATTTTTACTAATTAGTTATCGTTAGCTGTAAAAAAATCGCTAATGTTTTCTAAATATACACATAACTTCGACGAAATTGCGGTGCTTATGAGCGTAGGAAGGAATAAAGAAGGAAGAGCAAAGGACATAGGAAGAGGAGTGAAGAATGGGCCAGAAAACCTTTGGAGAAAAGATCCTCTCTGGAAATTATGTCTTAATATTTTACTCTCCAAAAAATTTTGCAGTGACCGGAACAAATAACAGTCTGAAGTGTTCTCCTTTTTTGTGCCATATGACTAGATTGTTGAAATTAAGGTTTGTTAATGTTTAGCCACGCTTACTGCATTATCCGTTGCCTTAGTCAGATCAATTGAAAGTCAGACGAGCAGGCAGAGGGACGACTTGAAGCGCCTCTAGATAATATTATTAAGTCTATAGATAGTAAGAGGGCATGACATAGTATTCGCCATTCATCATCTAATTTAATGTCTAACGTACTCCGCTCCCCAGTTTCAACCGTTCAACAATCTAGAAGCAATGCTTGTTGAGTGGCGTAACTGAACGCCGCGCTTTTGTCTACCACCACAGGGAAATGAAAATAAATTTCTATGACTATTGGTATATTTTATATATTTACATCTTTAATTTAGATATTTAATATATTTTATTTTACCTGGAAACTGGAACCAACCTAGCTGGAAAAATAAGACCATTTCTGTAGAGGAAGTAGCTAATAAAATAAATACAGTAACATCAACGTTGGCTAAAGTAGGATCGCAATTTCAAAAGACTGTCTGAATCTTCTTCAATATATTTTTACTAAGAATTTATAGTTAAAATATACAGAGTATAATTTGTTTTACTTTATGTTTTTTAATTATGTTTAAGTTTGTCTTTTTATTTTATATGAAAATACTTTCTTTTTTAGCTTCACGGTGTATCACCCACTTGTCAGAGAAGCACTTAGCAGAGTAGGTAGTAGGAACCTGGAAATGTACCTAACCTGGATGTTAAGAATTCTGAAGGAATTGCCTTTTAAGTGGCGGAACTAAACGCAGCACTTTGCCTCTTTCTCAAAACCAATGGAAATGAGAATATATATTGTTCGGGAACTCGTATAAATAATAATTTTTTATTTCCACGAGTAGGACTCGAACCCACAGTCTATACAGTCTATAGCGTTTAGACTTGCACGCTTGTTGCCCTGCGCCAAGACTGGTCTCATGTCTAATGAAAATGCTTAATTTTGAAAAATAGTACTATTATACTATTTCTTAGTAAGATCATCATGGCTCGATAGAAAAAAGTCTGACTGTCAACCGCGATAGTTATGGATTCGATTCTCACTCGAGGGAATTGAGCGAATAATGCCAAGGCGGAATAGACTTCTTTTGAAAAAGATAGGTCTACATTTCCACCAACAAAGAGTTTTGCATTTTGAATTACTTCTCTCCGCTCCCTTGAACTGAGCGAGTTTATTTTAACTCTCTGTTCGCTCGGTCCATTCAAACCTCGGTTTATTTTAATTTTATTTTTTTTTTCTTTTTACAAGCGTAAATGATAATGGAAACTTTCTTAAGCTTTCACGTGTCGTACTCCAGTTGAGGCCAATCGTGGAAATAAAATATTTATTTAAATTTATATTTTCATTTCTTCACTCTTGTGTCATTCAACACGCAATGCCTCCAGAATTCGGTGGAAAATAGACAACCAAGTGTCTTAATATTAGGTTCCCTCTGCCTATCCCGCTGTGTGCGGGATATAGCGTAAAGCTGTATAAAACGTGTTCCAATCGATTGTAGACGCATACTTCCCAACATACATAAATGATTCTAATATCAGATAAAGTTCCAACAAAGCTCAGGTAAAGCTTAAACGACAAGTTATAATTACTCTTTCAGTTACAATATTCCGCCTTTTATTAGAGTTGCTCGTTAGCTTTACTGCTTTTGATATAATATGTACATTATATGTGGATAACTTTGTTCTATTAAGTTAGTTACTTGTATATTTTTTCTTATTATTAATTAAGTCTCCTTTATTTAAATAGTTAATTGTTATCAGTTTTTTTTTTAAATGGTTGTGGTTTCGATCCAGAATCCGTGGAATTAATAATAATAATTTTCTCGCTCTGGTGACAATATAAAAAAGTATAACGTCAAAATCCACCTCTCAGGAAGCATTGTCTTGAAAATTAGACGGACCTTGAGAAAAGAAGTGTCTAAATACCCTATTATATGTAGATACAGAAGGAAACTAAAAAAAACACTGTTTGATTAGAACATCGGTCAAAAATGTCTCTAAAATAAACATTCTGTTTAGTTATTCCATTATATTTTAATTTACCATAGTGACCCACAGCTTCGCCCGCTGAAACTACACAATCATTTATTTACTAATAATCTAAGCTACTTTCATGTTCTAATAATAAAATCATTTGTAAAAGCAATATCGAGACACGAGAATCTCAAATACATATATAGAGAAAATAGAGATTGATGAATTAAACAACGAATTACTTCATTTTACCATCCAGGTGTTCTTTGAAATGTAAAACTGACGATAAATTTAAACCTCAATTAGTCTAGAGTTGAAAATTCCTTTGAGAGCTTACAGCGAGCAATTGCGGTCGTGGAAAGGTAACATAAAAGTGGGAAACGTGTCAAGTACAATTAATTCCACAATTTACTTTTTACTTTCATCCCTAGTGACACTTCGTGATATATAAAACTTAATAAGAACAGATTATATAGTATAAAGATATAAAGTATTGCTATATTTGATACGCAATGCCTCCAGAATTCGGCGTAAAGCGGGGAACAGAGTGTCTTAACACTAGGTTAACCTTCTGCCTACCCTGCTGTGTGCGGGATACAGCGTGAAGCTGATTGATTTGATTTTAGTTAATGATCGAGGTGGCTATGGTGGCGCACTATGAGAACCTCTGAGCCAACTAGCGTTGTCGGTTCAATGACTTATATTAAGGTTATTTTTATTTGTTTCCCCCAGTAACGTAGTAAAGTAAGTGTGACGTTTAGTTGCACTTCTGAAGAAAAGCGGAAAAAGAGACCAGAATGTCTTTACACTATTGTGTGGATCTTTTTCGGCAGAGTCGAGCCTTGCTGTTGGTGGTAGTAAGTTGGTTTTCTAAGTTATGTAATTATCGGAGTGTCTTAACACTAACTTATCTGTGTCTCTATGCGCAAAATAAGTTGAACTCTGAATAAATTTTTAAAATTAAATAAAATTATTTACTGAAAAGTATTAACTTCTATGCTGATTATGTTTAATCATCTTCTTGTAGGTGTTGGATTACCGACCCCAACGGGCGTACGACGTCGACGGTTTTATCAATTTTCATATACGAGTATTTTCAATATATTACTAATGCTTAAGAGGTTATTTGCTATTTATTATTAATTCATATGTTTGTTTAGTCTTCTCTTATTTGGGTAGTAGATTGATTGGATTTAATATTTATTAAGAAAACGTATAAAAAATTGAACATAGCGGAATTTGAACCCGCGCCTTTTTGGAAACCGTCCAAGCACTCTGATCAACTAAGCCATACGTTCTCATCGAGCTACGTCGAAATACGTTTAGTTTACGATATACGTTTATTACAATTTAATTATGTTATTAGCATCTCTATAGGGAGATTTTTACAAATTAGATTACTGAATTTTTTGGTTAGGTAATAGTTAAGTATTTTCTTTTGTTTTATTCTGGTCTTGGTTAATATATGTAGGTAGATTCATGTCGGAGAACGGAGTGTCTTAACACTAGATTACTCTGCCTACCCTGCTGAGTGCGAAATACAGCGTAAAGCTGATTTAATTATTTTTTTTATGTAGAGGCCAGTCATAGTGCTGAAGCACGAGCGTGTGTATGTGGGTTCGTTTCCCACTCGAGGAAATTAAATATTAAATATTTTCATTTCCTCGCTGAGGTAACAAGGCAAATCGCGGAATTGTGTTCCGCCACTCAACATGCAATGCTTCCAAATTCTACTTAATTCTTTCTTCTGGAAAGTGGGAGGCGGAAGTGCCCTACTGTGTCATAAATTATACTTCTTTATTTCCAAAACAATTTATTCTTATAAAAGTTACGATAATGTAACCCAAGATACTAAAACTTTCATATTAATAGACTTTATAAGTACACTACAGACATAAAACACGAAGACTTTCGTGATTTCACGGGCCAAGCCGTGATCGGGGCGCTAGTATTATATATTATAAAGTATTTTGTATGGCAAAATTGGTTGATTTTATTAAATTGGTTTATACTGTAATTTCAGTATATATACTGTCCTTAAAATTATAATTAATTGAGGCCGGTCGTGGCGCAGCGGCACGAGGTGTGACTGCAAAACCGACTGGTTGTGGGTTCGATCCCCACTCGAGGAGATGAAATATTTACTTAAATTTATATTTCCATTTCTTCGCTCTGGTGTCGAGGTTAAGCGCGGCGTTGAGTTCTGCCACTCAACACGCAATGCCTCCAGAATTCGGCAGAAAGTGGGGAACGGAGTGTCTTAACACTAGGTTCCCTCTGCCTACCCTGCTTTGTGCGGGATACAGCGTGAAGCTAATTTAATTTTATTTTTTTTTCTTAAAATTATAATGTTATAGAACACGAAAGTAATACAGAACGAGCGAAGCTGTGAACGGTTTATTAATATAATATAAAAACTATTATTTCGAGAGGTAATCTTACGACTTGAATCTGTAATAATCAACCCTACTCCAAAAAAAGTAATCTGCACCGCGACGGTGACCTATATATAAATTATTTCAGCAAAATATATGAATTTTAATGCACTTTTCATAGAAATTTATTTAAATTGTATTCAAGTTATTCAGTTTTAGAAGAACTTCTTTGAATTAATTTCTTATGAAACATCACATCTGAAATTTATACAAATAACTAATTGAATCAATTTGTATGTATAAAATCTACGTACATATAAGCAATTAACCCTTAACTGCTCGCATGGGGTCAACGCACTTTCGCGAATGAAAAAAATGCACTTGCAACGGTTAGAATCTCCCCGCGTGCCCGCTAGTCTCTTAATATTAGCATTTTTTTTTTTCATTTTTTGAATGTTATATGCGTAAATGCATTGGTTGTTCATAAAGCGAACACAAAAAATGTACGTACTCACGTGAGGCGTCTATTCTTGCGACAACTTGCAACAGAACTTGTTGAAAGTCATCAAAAACGTCGAACCAACGTCAACGCAACTCCAAAAGTAGTAAAAACGCGGCTATTGGAAGTACATGGTTTGGAAACCCCACTTGCTCCACCTACCACTAAACATGGACGGTGCTATAATTGCCCGAGAAAGAGTGACCGAAAAGTATCCACAAAATGCAGTAAATGCAAAAAGTTTTTGTTTATGAGCACTTCATTATTTACTGCTAAAACTGCAACAACGATGATTGCTATAGTTCCTAAATATTTATGAAATTTTAATGCATGATCTCATGTTGTGCCAAAAATGTTCCTTATTGTAGAAGTTTATATTTTAGTTTTTTCTATGCCTTAGAAGATTTTATTTTAAGTTGTGGTTTTTATGTCTTATAGATTAAATGAAGTACTTTCATAATTACTATTCGCTTGTTTCATTAAAAAAAAGGAATCATCAAATTTCATCCATACAAATTGGGGTCACCACGGACCCCGTGCGAGCAGTTAAGCGATTTTATTAGTGCGAGTAGTTAAGGGTTAAATTATTTTTATTTAGGAACATAAATGCATGTTTCCTATTAAGATTTTTTTAATGATGCTATATATATAATTGGTTATTCCCCGTGCCTTTGCCTGGTTAAACAACGTGAACACTTATTTGAGACATTGAATTGCGTTCGTGTTCTAATATATTATGTCTGCAACGTACTTAAAAAAATAATACTTTATGCTTAAGCTATCGTAATTTCTATAAGGATTTTTATTTGGATTGATTTATTCTTACGGCTGTACGCAGATGATACAGAGCTCATTGCATCAGAATGCGAGTTGCAGGTATAGGTACCACTCTGAAAGAAGGGTGTGAAAATAATGGTCTAAGCCTGAATGCGAGTAAGACAAAGGTTCTGGTATTTGAAAAAAAATTAAAAAAGACGGAATACAAGATCAGTATAAGTAAGATATTAAAACAAATAAATGAAGTGTTATATTTGGGAAGTATGTACAGTAGAGATCGAAAATACGAGATGGATGTGGAAAGGCGTATCGCTGCCGGTAATAAGATTGCAGCTGCATTGATGAGACGGTGTAACGTCAGCATATCTGCACGTTTGGCCGTACACAATGCAGTCTGGTACCGACGCTGTTACACAGCAGCGGAACGTGGATATTATAGAAGAAGAATGAAAGGGATGAGTGCTGCGAAGATACGATCTCTTCGAAGGATATGCGAAGTCAGTTAAGATGATCGAATCCGCAATGAAGGCAGAATGGCAGATACTAGCGAGGATGTCACGGTGAGAATAAAGAAGAACATACTCAGCTGGTTTGGGCTCGTCAGACGAATAGGAGAGAGGTAGGAGGAGACCTCGGTTGACTTTCGAAAACACAGTATCAGTATCACAGTATAATATAGTACATATAATACTGTCCGAAGGGCATAAGGTCGACGACAATGGACGAGGCTAAAGAAGTATGCAGAGACCGTAGCGTTTGGCGCTCCGTTCTCCCTGACTACCCCACTAGGCATAAATCGTAAAGATAGGTTAAAGATGTAAAACAAAAGAAACTTTCTAAATTTCTCTCTTGATTACATTGAAAGAAGTTTTATTTCATTTTCCCCGGCGTATCCCTGGCCAACTGAACTAAAAAAGCATATTTTTTATTGCTTACTTTAAATACTAAACCTAAATGAATTTTGTTTTATGTTCGAAAGAAATTTTTAAACTTTATTTATAGTACTCAGTTTTCCCCATTTCGTGTTTTTGTAATTAAAGGATGTTGTTAGAAAAACACAAGCAAACTTTGAATTAAAGGGAATATTGGTGTACGTTTTTTTCCAGCTTAACAGAGCTAGGCAGTCTTAGCAGAGTAGGCAGATAGGTAGGAGCCTAGTGTTAAGACACTCCGCTCCCCATTAACCACCGACCTCTACACCAGATCGGAGAAATGAAAATATTAATTATTTAATTTCCTCGAATTGAGATAGAACCCACAACCTGTCCCGGTTACAGTTCCTTGCGCCACGACTGGCCCCTAAGGAAAATATATAATAAACATTGTAAAGTACTAAATATTTTTCATTAAAAACCTTCCTACAAACAGTGAAAGCAATAACAAGAAGTAAATAGATAGATGTCCGTTGACGAAGAAAGGAAGCGATAAATCTGTTCCGTTCTTCCTCACCGTGACAAAAATAAACCGTTTCGTCCAATGAATCAGAAATCTGACAATACTTGTTCCGACGGAGTCTATTAGTAAGCGCTTGTCGTTGTCTATTATATAAAAATATAAAATAGTTTTTGAAAGCAATAAAAAAAAAATTTAAGATTTTAGTTCAGCACACGTTGTCCTACATATGGAAGGGTAGGCAGATAGAACCTTCTGTTATGATTCTTCTTTCTGCGCTCTTTGCCCAAATTTGGAGCATTCTGTGTATTATTTCATATAACAACATATTATAATAAAACGACAACCAATAAACTATATGAAAAGTAGTTGGCTATTTTTTATATTTTTTGGAAATTTATTTTACTTTTTCTCGCAAAAATTTAAATGAAATCCAGAATATACAGAAATCGCGGTTTCCCTGTAAATGCAGGATAAACAGTAGTACAAACTATAATTTACTCCATAACTCCCTCTCTTTTTTAGTCCGATAAAAATCGATCCAGCGTTTTCGAACATTAACCCAGACACACATAAAGTCTGAAAGACGGTCGTTTAAATAACTATATGCACTTGAAAGAATACAGTTGATTTGAAATCACAGACAGATATTTCCATTTTGTTTATACATATAGATATTTAGCTTAAAATATATATGTATAGAATAAAATTACCTACCATACTAAATATCTTTTGGTAATAATTAATTAGATAAACTATAATAGGATAGTTCTTCGTCACATAAAGGTCTTTAACCGTTAATTTTTATATATCAATGGAAAATGTATAACACATTGAGAATCATTCATATTTCAGTATTTCTCACAATAGTATAAGTAGCTGGACTGTTAAGGTCATTAGACGTTATGGACAAATTTAATTATTCCTTATACTTATAGCTAAGCTGGACCACGATTCTACATCAGGTGAGAAACTCTTCAAAATTAAATATACCTTAGATCCTACCCAGGCCAATAATAGCTACACAATGAAAAAAAACATTAAAATCGGTGCAGGCATTTAGAATATGATTATATACAAACAGATGAATACACAAATAAAAGAAATAGACACACATACCTACATTATACGTGTTATTTAGTCTTCGTACTAATACTGTAACATAAAGGGATATTCGTAATATTCTTCTGGTATAATTACAATAAACATAGCGATTTATCAGTCAATATTGAATATAGAGATAGCTGATTGTAATATTATCAAGTTTACATTTCTCTCTATATAACCCAAATACAATATACATATGTATATATACAATATACATATATAAAGTTTGCATATGCACTCATAGTGTATGTATAGAATACTTTAAGTATAAAGTACCGGAATAATATATGTAGAATTTAGGCTTGTTAGTATAACATAAGCATTAGCCTCAATTTTAAACAACGTTTAAGTCATCTGGCGGGAAAAAACTCTTTTGTAAAGGATGGATATTCTTAAAAACATATTTAAATACGAGCGTTTCAACTAAAATGTAGATAATGAGATCAAATTTTCAGCTTTGCTAAAACGACGTAGGCCTGGTTGGCCTAGGATCTCAATCTATAAGCAAATGTTGATACAAACCTATATTGTCCAAAAACGAGAATAGAAACCGAGAAAACGAGAATAGAAACCGGGTGAGCTTCCTTCATTAAACATAAGCTCGTAGATGTTTCCCCTATCTTAATAAGCTTCGAGGCATCCTTGTACATTTTCCAATATTTGCAAAATGGATTTTTAATTAAATCAGAAGGGAAATGGGGACCGTTATCATGTTTTCTGAAAATAAAATACACAATGCTTTGTTATAAAAGCTCGTCTCACAGCGAACAATGTACAAAATAATCGATCAATTTACATCTTGTAGCGATATTTTTTATGTAGGTATTCCCTGAACAAATAAGATTTCATCTAAGCCTTTGTTAAGCTTTGCCAAAGGTAAATAAAGAGATTTGTGTACTTTTAATTTTGTTTTACTATACTTTGAATTTTCTTTTTTTAGCTTGACTACTTTCTGTGTCCCTCACAAAGTAAGGTTGGCTCAGGAAACCTAGGAACTTAGTGTTAAGACGCTTCCGTTCCACAGCTTTCACGAATTCTGATTTTGGTGGATAACTTTAGATCCAAAAGAAATTAAAAGTATTTTATTCTAAACGATTAATAGAATCTACTTAATAAAGATAAACGAACTAATAGTATATCATGGTTGTAGGTTTAAATTATACAATTGGGGAAATAAAAAATAAAAAAACTTTTTTCCGGACAAGGTATATAAAGAGCGGCGTCGAGTTGTTTCTGGTCATCTCATAACATTTTTGTTTGACTAAAAAGAAAATGAGAAAGTAATCTTTTGCTATACTAAATAAGACTAATTATATGATAATAAATGTATAGATACTTTTAATTTAACTTATATGAAATTATTATTATATTTATCTTGGCCAAAATAGTCAGCTTAAAATTTGTAAGTGACTTTGAAACTTACACTACAAAAACATTGTCCTTTAAAAAACCCATAACAAAGTCTGCGATGATATATGTTTATCTCTGAAGATTGAGCCACAGTTACTATTTTAATATATTTAATTTAAAATTAAATTTATCGGATTATTGTTAATGTATTATCTATAATTTGGTATTAATCCTTATCAATAATAGTCATCTCTGATGGTTTATTGAAATAGTACTTTACTGTACATAATTATAATAAATACTTTAGGAGATATCAATGCTTCAAAACGAAGCCCCCGCACCGTGCGGCTTGTAGGCCCCTCTCAATTATTATTTTTTTTTTGTTTTTTCATTTCCATTACTCAGATACTTTTCTAATATAATCAATTTTATTTCTAAATAAATATATGTATAATTCAAGCGGGCGAAGCCCCGCTGTTTCACTAATATTATAATAAAATAAACAGAGAATTTAGACAAAACACATTAAATGGTGATAATATTTCAAATTACATATTATGGCAATGCGATATCATATTATGTTTATTAAATAATACTACATTAATTAGAGTTAGGTGTGTTAGATACATTACATAAGTGGGACAGAATCTGAATTTAAACGCGATGATTGTAGGTTCGATTTGCAGTAGGGGAAACAAATATGCTAAAATTATTTATACTTATGTTCTGGCAAAATAGGCTCGAGGTTGAGTCCCGACACTCAACACGCAGTGTCCTGAAAAATGTATTAAAAGCGTATGGGGTGTGAAATACGCTGAGTAGTAGTTATTTCCTATACTAAAAAAATAAATTAACAAGAAACACTCCTCCGCACTTTTTCTTATTACCATAGCGAGGAAATAAAAATAATTTATTACTCTAAGCGGGAATTGAATTCACAACCGTCGTGCTTAGTTTCAGATATTCACATAAATTTTTCAATTCTCTATTTCTTTACATATTTAATCAGATCTAGGAAACAAAAGTAAATTGTTCCGGGAAGGAAATCGAATCCATAAATGTCGCGTATACGCACAATTTCCGATATTAGATCTTGCCGATCTGCGACTGGTTGTGGGTTAGATCTCCTCAAGAAAATGATATATTTATTTATTTAAACTTATATTTTCATTTCTTTGCTCTAACGTCTAGACAAAGCAAGGCATCCAAAATTCTACAGAAAGTGAAAAAAAAACCTTCTAATTGTGGTAGTAACGTATTTTTTGTTTCAAAAATAGTTTAATAAAATATTACTTTTAATATTTAAAAAATAAATTAAAAGATTCAAAATCCATTTTCATATGTACGTCTGTCTGTAGCAGGAATTTTAGTGACACTATTAAATCATTCTGTAATACTCGAAAGCTCTTAGCTAAAACGAATTAGGTGCGACATCCACACGGACGCGACTACAGTGTGAGCGTCTACTTTAAAAATTTAAGAATTTGAGACAATTAAAACGTTACCAACTAGAGAATTGTGAAAGTTGTCGACAAATTAATTTGGATATCGTTTGGACTTAATTAAAAATATAGGTGGAAATCACAAAGAAAACATTATATCAGCAATTAATAAAATATAATACATTTTTGGGTTCACGCTGTATCCCGAACACAGCAGGGTAGGCAGAGGGAGCCTAGTGTTAGAACACTTCATTACCCATTTTTCGCCGAATTCTGGAGGCTTTGCATGTTGAGTGGCGTAACTCAACGCCGCGTTTTGCCTCGACATCAGAGCGAAGAAATGGAAGTTTCAAATATTTCAGTTCATGAAGTGGAAATCAAACTCAAAACCTGTAGAGCTTACAGTTATATTTGTGCCTATTCACCATAGCTGGCCTTAATTTATATTACATTGAAGTTAATATTTATTTGAGTACCGGTGCTACAAGTATAATTACGTACGAGTGTGCTTTCAAAATTATTTAAATACTGCTTTGCATGTTGAAAATAAATGGATAATATTATTATGCATTCCACAATAAAGTAGGTGATTAAAAATTGAGGTTTGCAAAAAAATTGAGCTGTTTTGGTTTTTTCTGTTTTTGGGTGTGCTGAATCCGAAAGTAATTATAATTTTATAATAGAACGTCACATACTTAGTTTTAAAAAACGTATAAAATTTTAAACGTAGCAGGACTACGGAACAAACCTGTATTCTAGCCCACGCCTCCTGGAAACCGACCAGGCGCTCTGACCACTAAGCCATACGTTGTCATGAACGTCACGTTTTCTGCCAATCTATGTTAAGAAAATTATCATTTTAAAGTAAAAGATAAAAGATAAAAATATTATTGTCTATTTATAATTGCGTAACAAAACCTAAAATTATTTCAGAAAAAACATTTTATAGTAATCCATAACAATTTTTTTTCTCAGCGAGACTACTTTTGGCACATTTGCGTGTGTAGAAAACATCTGAAACATCTTCCTGAAGCGTCGAATAGTAAGTAGTCTGATCATCATTGAAACGCTCCATCTTCCCTGGTACCTTTTTCCCATCGCTAAACGTACTTTTAAACTCATTAGGCAACCTAAAACTTGAAATGCTTTAAAAGCATTTCAAGTTTTAGGTTTTTAGGCATTTAACGATGTGTTTATATTTAGGCAATAGCCTAAACAAATAACAAATATGTTATTGCATAAAAAAATCTAAATAAAAATCACAAAAAAAATCTCTATTATCTCTATGAAGACAATACACTAAACTCTTTGAGAATACGTCATAATTGTGATTAATTGTGGATCAGCCTGGATCCGCCGTCAGGATAAGGCATCTAATATCCGGTCCAACGAAAATACCTTCCTTCAACTTTGTCTCTGTGAGGCCTGGAATCTTTGATATTGAGTGTTTGAAGCAATTTCCATCTCTCGCAAGTGACTTATCATGGAAAAGTGCTTCATCTATATCAGCTTTAGGTGAAGCGGTGGCAGAAGAACTTTATGAGGAGGACAACATTTTATGCAGAACGCTCATTTCGCTTTTTTAACGTTTTGTTGTTTATGTTACTTAATTTAAGTAACATAGTGCGTTCTTAATTAAAAAAATAATTATATTATAGTATTTGTACTTATTTATTTATGAGCCAAAAAACCTTTTTTTATAATAATTTTATTATTTTAAAATAAAAAAAGTTTGCAAAATAACCTGATGTCCGGAATTTTTTCCCATTTCCCCACTCATCCACTCGTAAATGGCACAGTAAAAGGGGACGTTAAGTTCCACTACTGGACACCATCCTCTACCTCCATGTGAGCGGAAAGTATATTCTCCCTCTCTACCCTGCTATGCGAGAAAAAGAGTGGCTTACATTTAAAAAAACCCCTTGAAGTAGAATAAATGTAAAAATGAACCATCAACGTACTAACGATTTTTAATCAATCTGTCTACTGAATTAACACAAAATATACTTGTGTTATTTCATATTCATATTCTTATTATTTCATAAAATAATTTTAAACACTAAATTCAATAAAATATTTCTTTTTGACAATTTAAAGAACCTAGCTTCAATATCAAATTTATTAAAGTAATATTTCCTCTTTTTAGTGTTCCGTACATCAAAAGAAAAAAACGGCACCTTTTTAGGACGACTTTGTTATCAGTCTATCTCACTGAGAATCAATCGATTGGAGAATCAAATCAAATATTCAGGTCTACGATTCATTGGAGCACAGAACTAAAGCTTTTGCAATCAAATCATATGCCCGAAAGTTTATTTTTTATAAGTCACGTTCCCGTTGATAGGTATATATACAATTATAAAACTGATACGGAACCCGTGGGCAAAACTCACCCGCACACGTGAATATATGGTAAAAAAGATTTATAAAACAAGAATGATATGAGAGGTAAGGGGAGATTTTATATTTTTAAATAAACACAATAAGATTTTCTTATAATTTGTATAATAACAATAAATTTATTCCACTGGCAACATCTTCTTAATAAACTGTCTTCTTATTAAAAAAACGTATATTTTTTATATATGAATTTCAAATTAAAATACATTAAAAACGCTTCTAGAGGGCTGTGGGCCTCGTTGTGAGTTCATTACGTGATTGAATAATGCATGCCGCGCCGTGACGAGGCGTGAGTTGACAATAATGTTGTTTCTGCGCGTCATATAACCTTTCCATAATTATTTAAGGGTACACAATGAAAGATGTGTCGGAAATCGCTTTAAAGTTAATGACTTAAATTACTATTTCTATACGTTATATTATAAATCTGAAGAGTTTGTTAGGTTGGATGCGCTAATCTCAAGAACTATAATAATAATAAGACGCTCGAAAGGTTTGAGGTGATCAATCTGCGTAACTGTGTGGAGAAACGCTGACGAGCTCATCGTGGTGGCGAAACCGGTTTACATATGTCTACATCCATAACTAAGCATGATGATGTAGAGCTCGACTAGTGGGGGACTTGGCAACGTCCGTCAACTGCTTAATTTGACTTTAAAAAGGCGGACGTCCATGAATCTCATCCCACAGCTCCATTCAAACTCCAATCCATAGTCCCCTTATAGAGTGACGTAAACGTGACGGTTGCAGCTTCGATTCCCACTCGGGGGAATTAAATATTTAATATTTTCAATTTCTCGCTCTAGTCAACAGGCAAAGAGCGAGAGCTAAAAAAAACATTTATATTCAATTAATACATAGACCATTGCAACGTAGATAGTTTGACCCTCAGACATTATCTCCTAGTATTGTGAAACTTCGTTCTTTAGTTTAACGAATACTTTGGATTCACTGTGTGCATATTAGCGTGGCGTTATCATGCTTAACCTAATAAGCGAGCAAAATGACATAATTTCAACCTACTATCTACTTTTATTCTAAATATTACTATTTGAACATTTGGCCATATTGTATATTGAAATATAATATTTAATACTTTTCCTTCAACATTTATTGTCGTATTCAAATATAAATACAATCGGAATCCTTTCTCAAGTGTACTGTAGGACTACTATATATTGCTATTGACTTTCGTTAAGTATTCGTTCCATAACTATATTATATTTGTGAACAGTCTAGTGGACTTAACAATTTGTGGAATACGTAGAATATTTATTTATATAATAGTAAAATAAAAATATAACATTTCAAAGAATAATTTTCCGATTATTATCCAGAATATTATATATATTATAGTTAATTTTTACCTGCGACTTCGCTTGTGATAATCTAATGGAAATATATAACTTATATTTGTGTATGATAAAAAAACATATATAAATCTTAATGCCCAAAGTAACTCTGACAGCAGGTACATTGGATTACATAGACACTAGTAGACAAAAAAAGAAGCTAGGTGTGGCGCAGGGACACAGAGCGTGACTGTATAATTGACTGGTTGTGGGTTCGATCCTCACTGGAGGAGACAAATTATTTACATAAGTGTTTCACGACACGGTTATTAACATTGTAAAGCTAATGAGTTTGTTTCGGTCAATGCCTAATCTCAGGCACTTCTCTTTGGAATTGTAAGTATATTTCTATATTTATCTTCTTTTTATAAAAAAATCAGCTTCTTTCTTTTTCTTTTTCATTCAGAAAATATAGATATAAATCTATATTTTCATTTCTTCACTCTGGTGTCGAGGCAAAAGAGCGGCGTTGGTTAACACTAGATTCCCTCTGTCTCCCCTGCTTTATGCGGGATACATTTAACGTTACGTTTTGAACAATTAGGCGGAAGATACCATAATATTTTTAAAAATATAAAACAAAAAGCACAGGGGCACAAAGTGTGACTGTAAAATCGACTGGTTGTGGGTTCGATCCCCACTGGAGAAAGTGAAATATTTATTTACATTTATATTTTTATTTCTTCGCTCTGGTGTCAAGGCATAGTGCGGCGTTGAGTTCCGCCACTCAATGCCTCCAGAATTCGACGAAAAATGGGGAACGGAGTTCATAAGATATAAAAATAATAGAAATAATTATTACAAAAAAAACCTATTAAGAAAAAGTATATTCAAACGAAGAACAGAGAAACAGAAGTATTATTTGCAAGCGTAATACGAATTCACAAGAAGCCTTATTAGAAAAATACTTGGGTACTTGCATAAAGTACACATTGCACAATGCCTTTTTGTATTGTATAGCAGGATGACAGGCTAACGAACCGGGCGGCGAGCTCGCTACCTGCCACCACACCACACAATATATTCTCGTTTTTAAAACTATGAAGATTTGCATTTTCTTGTTTGTAATTTATTAAAGAATATTATGAAATAGTACATAGGTGAAGATATGTTAGATTCACGTTGTATCCCCCATATGGTAGGGTTGGCAGAGTGAAGTTAGTGTTAAGATATTCCGTTCTCTACTTTCTAACCAATATTCATGACAGTGTTGTATGGCGAAAGTCGAGGCAGTGCTTGGTCTTGTTACCAGAGCGACAAAATTAAAGTAATTCATCCCCTAGAGTGGGAGTCGAACCCACTATCGTCATGTTTACAGTCATATGCTATTCGATACTGTGCCGCTACGCCATGGTAATTTAAGATAATGTTTTTATATGTATGTACATATTACTAGCACATTTATTAAACCATACACAATTTTTAAATAAATGTTACAAAACTCGGAAGAGTAGTGAAAAAAATTAACAATACGAAATTGTGAAGATATTTCATGATTTGTATATAAAATTTAAATAAATAGCTTCACATTGCATCTCGCGTCAAGGGCAAGAAGAGAAAATTTGTGTTAAAACTTCACTGCCCACTTGCCAATTTTCGAGACATTGTGTGTTGAGTGGTAGATCGTAACGACGCGGTTTGTCTTGTTATCAGGTCAAGGAGATGATAACAAATTTATTCCTCCAAGAGAGATCTGAACCCACAACCACTCCACAATGGCTTGAGTTTTATTTATATAGCTTGAATTACACAATTATTTGTTTATCTAAATTACTAAATACAATATCCATACATTGAAAACTTAAGTGATTTAAAATGTGCAATAGTATATATATATATATCATTTATTTATGGTAGGGGAGGCGAAGCGGGGACTTCGAGACTTACTAAAGCGCGGTAGATTAATATACCGGGGAATTCCTTGTACTCACTCGGTTAAGTACTTCCACCAAATATGAGCCCCATATATATGGTCGCCCTTCTAGAATAAAGGATCAGTTTAGTAAAAAAAATTATCATCTGAAATTCTCGAGCGCGTCAGATTATTATTATGATTATTGTCACTAATCTGACAATTACAGACGACGACAATTTGTGACGGAAAGAAGAAGGACGACAACAAATTTGAAAAAAAAAAACGTTATCTCGAACGTGGCTATATATTTTGAAGGGAATAATTCAAGGAGTACGAAAAATATATAATCTGACGAATTCGTCAAGCCAAAGTAATAAAAATTGATCGATAAAGTTATTATTTAAGCTTCGTAACCCTATAAATCTCTATGACTCGAGTAAATCCTGATTTAGCATCGTCGGTTCCCGTACTATTATAAGACGATTTAAATAAAACAAACACTAAATATTAAAGTTGCTAAAGTTGCCAAGTTTGCCTAAATACAATACTGAAATACTGCAAAGATACAAAAAAAAACCATAAATCATTGTCATGGGTTCTCTTAAACTTATAAAATTTATACGTGCCCCCAATATTTTCTTACATACGTGCCCCCAATATTTTCTTACATATCTTTCATGTACAGACAGCGATCACTTAAAATTTCATTATATTTATAGATATGCAAGTGTAACTAAAAATAAAATATACGACTAATCAGTTAAAGTATGTACCCAACCAAAGACTGTACATAATATATTAAAGAATATAATAATATATAATAATATTTGAGGCCAGACGTGGCGCAGCGGCACGAAGTGTGACTGTATATCCGTCTGGTTGTGGGTTCGATCCCCATTCGAGGAGATGAAACATTTACTTAAATTTATATTTCCATTTTTTCGCGCTGGTATCGAGGCTAAGCGCGGTGTTGAGTTCTGCCACTCACTCAACACGCAATGCCTCCAGATTTCGGCAGAAAGTGGGGAACGGAGTGTCTTAACACTAGGTTCCCTCTGCCTACCCTCCTGTGTGCGGGATACAGCGTGAAGCTGATTTTTGATTTGAGCCAAACAACATTTTAATTATTCCTCTTGCTGACACTTATCCCAATAAATTGCTACATAACTTTGATTTATTACAATCCGTAGGACAAAATGTCCCGCATTCGATATTCATGAATAAATCATGACAAAAAGAATTTCATACGTTGTTATTTATGGAGCTACTTTTGTGAGCTAACATTTCACATTTTATAAGTAAAAACGTAGATTTTTAAATTACATTGTTATGGATATTGCGTATTTATAAACCGCTCTCAAGTCTGAGATCAAACTTATCGAACTCAAAATGCCATTTTCATTTATAAAATATATATCTATGAAAAGAAAGTAAAGGAAGTTGTTACATTGTATATAATTTTATAGTCACCTTATTTTACTTATTACCATTTTATTTATTTTTAACTGAGGAAGCAAAACATTTCATATACTTAGCCGACCCTGAAAGAGGAGCAACTATCGCTTACAGTCGAACATTTCCTGACTGAGTAGTATATTCATCTTAATTACTGACACATAGAGAATTTAGTTTTAGAGAATTTGTTCTCCGATCTGATGCTATGAAAACTTTAACAACTGTGCGTAAAGGATTAAATGTAAAAAAATATATACACACAAAATATATATAAAAAAATAAAATGCGTATAGGGTAGGACAAGCCGTAGGGCAAGCCGTTGTGGATATTCGTTTTGTTTATTTGTTTGTTATATATTTGTTACCTTAGAACTTTTGACTGGGTGAATTGATTTTGATGTTTTTTTTATTTGAAAGCTAGTGCTTCCCGTGTGGTTCCATTTTTCTTTTCTCTATTTCTCCAACCAACTTCAAGAGGAGGATATTCTCATTTTCGAAAAGAAGAGAGGTTCCTAAGTCGCCGGAATATTTTTTACGTATGTTCTTGTCAATATACCAAAATATTGATATGCACAAAAATAATACCTAATTAAGATCCATCACTTAATATTGTAAAAAAAAAATTTAACAAAATAAAACCGACTTTAAACAAGGAACTAAAAAGTAAAAAATATTTTTACATAAAGTAAAACATACTTTTTTACTTTATGTAAAAATATTTTATGACTTTGTTAAACAAAAATAATTTTAAAAAAATCCGATCTTATAAGGATTTCGTTTTTATTTCTTTTGAAGTGCGGAACCCAAACTGAAATAAATGTGTTTGATTTTGTAATGAAAATTAAAAAATATATATTCCTAGAAATAAACCCTAACTAAAGAGGGAAGAAATTTATTTAAAAATCTTTTACAATTTTACAGCTGGAACGGTTGAAAACTTTGAACGAATATTAATGATTCGTACATACAGGGGAAGTCGGGGACGACAAGCTAGTATTAATAAATAGCAGTCTTCCCATTAAGCTTAGTATTACCACAACGGCTTATAATTCCCAGGATAACAATTTCATAGAAGATAAAAGCAAATAAGCGGGTTCATAATATTCTTTAAGCTTTATTAATCCTTATTAATCTAATATAATGATTTTTTGGTTAAACCTCTAAGTGCAAAATTAAAATGATAATGGAATAAATGGATAATGGAATTGAGGCTGTCGTGGCGCAGTGGCACATGACTGTAACCGTTACTGTTGTGGATTCGATTCCCACCTAGGTAAATAAATTGTTTTCATTTTCCCGTTCTGATAACAATGTCTTGAAAATCTGACGCTTGGCGTAGTTGAGTGCTATCACGTAGTTTGTTGATAATATAAATTAGAACTATTAACATACAAAGCTTAAAGAATGTCTTAACATATCAATCTATTATCTATTTTCAGTAAACGGCGGAACCTAAAGCAACATTTTACGCAGATTAAAAAACTGAATTTTAAATATAAAAATAGTGCAATAGACATTACCATTACCATACCATACCACCATAGACACCACCATTACACAGAAGTGTGTGACTTCGATACCACCACCATCATCATGATCACGAATTTTACTTTATCTAAAAAAAAAATATTGTTTTTTTTAGCTAGGGAACCTTGGAACCTAGTGTTAAGGCACTCCGTTCCCATTAACGTGTGAAAACAAATTGTAATTTTTGTTTATACAGTAAACCACTAACTAGAATCAGGATTATGTCCTTCAACGTAGACTGCATATAACAGTGTTAAACTTACTCCGGCAGCATAATCTGCCTTGTGACACATGCAAATGATTTCTAAACTCAATTTCCACTGCATTAGAGAGTCATTGGGCTCTACTTCATTGTATTACCTATCTCTCTTTACATGAAATTAACATATGCATATCGAATGGAACCTTGGATAATTGATTGGAACGAAAATGAAAGAAAACTTTTTCTGTAACATGTTTAGCAGAGCAAATTGAAAATATTACAAAAATACAAAAAAGCGTATATTTTTTCATTTTTCAAAATAACCGAAAATCTGTTAGTTGATACATCAATAAAGGACTAGAAATAGAACGCACAACAGTTGCTGTGTCACAAATATTATAAATCCACCTCACACAGCCTCAAATACTATAAATAAGCAAAATATAATAAAAGTTGCAAAAAATAGTTGTAACTACGAGAATTTATTATGTCTAACCAGACCAAGATATAGCTACCTCTTCGAGGCAATTTTTTTACGAATTTGCTACCAGAGATAGAATTTTTTTCTCGCTCCACTCTATATCCCGCACAATGTAGTGTAGGTAGAGGGAACTTTAAATATACACTAAATTCCCATAAGACAATCTGTTCCCATTAAGCCTTTCCGTTCCCCACTTTCCGCCGAATTCGTGAAGAATTGTGTGTTGAGTGACGGATCTCAAGCTCGAAATACTTCACGTATCTTGCTTGGCTATTATGGAAATGAAAATATGAAATAGGGAATGAAGATTCCCTCGAGTGGGAGTCAAACCCTTCACTGTCGCGTTTACAGTAGCACCCCTGCGATACGAAGGCCTCAATTTTCAACTACTTAATTAATTAAATGTGACCTAAGCCTGAATTAATAAATTCTTAAAGAATATTATACAAATATTCAATTATTGACCTAATTTCCTCATAATAAAAGGTAGAGTCATTACTTCTACATAGGTAATTTAAAAAAGCGTATTTGTGAGATTCTTATATAAAAGTATTTTGTAGAATAAAATATATTTATATCTTTAATGTTTGTATGTATGAGGCCAGTCGTGGCGCAGCGGCACGAGGTGTGACTGTAAAACCGACTGATTGTGGGTTCGATCCCCACTCGAGGAGATGAAATATTTACTTAAATTTATATTTCCATTTCTTCGCTCTGGTGTCGAGGTCAAGCGCGGCGTTGAGTTCTGCCACTCAACACGCAATGCCTCCAAAATTCGGCAGAAAGTGGGGAACGGAGTGTCTTAACACTAGGTTCCCTCTGCCTACCCTGTTGTATGCGGGTTACGTAATAAAAGTTAAAGTGAAATTTCTATATTAACAAGTAGCTAAGAACCCTCTCGCTTGATACACGATTTCTTTCTGGCCAGAATATTTATTTAATAACTAAAGTGTGATATCTGTGTGCGTCGTTCTTGACAAACGGCGTTTTATTTTACAACGATAATTTTATGATTTATTTTGTTTAAAAAAAGTCACTTTTTCATTTTTGGGAAAAAAAAATAATTGTAAATATAATATTAGGCTATTATAGAGTAGTTAAAACTGTGGTTTTATTTAAAGTGGTGCTGACAAAAACACTGTGTATATCCATAGCTTCAGGCTAATGACTCAACAAACACTTCTGAAGAACGCAGAAATAATAATTTATATATATATATAACTATCGTTAAGTTAAATAAGAGCATAAAGATCTCTGTAAAAATAAAAAAAAACCTTAAAAATAATTTTAAAAAAACACGTTTTTGTTACATTATATCATTGAAACAATATAAATCACGAAATATAATTGAACTAAGAAACCCACTCGGCTATATATAAAAGTAAAAGAGAAAGTGTGTGAAAACGACACGTAAATATTAATATGAACACAAAAACTTACATTCAAGTTTTTAGTACAGCAATAGCGTAGAAATATAACAACTGTCAAGGGACACAATTTCTTACTTAATAAATCTTTCTGAGGAAAAAGAAAGTCATTACATTAGTTGTTGTGACTTTTTCTTCTTTTTTGACATAGTATTTATACTAATAGTATACGATTAATTTTTTTTTATTTTGTAAATGGTCATACATAAAAAAATAGGTTTATATTTTCCATCAAAAAATAACTAATAGGAATGTATTGATGGTTTCTTTAATTACAATTCCCAAAACGTATTTTTTCTTACAAAATCTTTGCACTTAGACTAAGTTCAGAAGACGAGCGGTTGGCTCGGGTTAAAATTGTAACTAATAAGCGGCATTTTCGTCATATTTTACTTTTTTTATAGAAATGGTAAAAATGCTATACTGGCCAGAAAGAAATTAACTGATGTGTATTGAGATGTGTTGACAGTTCGCCAGTACCAGAACTGACTTCCAAACTTCCCATCTGGCTTCCTTTCCTACTGAGGTTTCCTTTCAGTTTTGTGAGACATCGACCAACTATCGTAACTGGTGTAGTTCTTGGAATATTTTAACAACGACCGTAACATAAAGAGCAACGCTGTAGCCGGGTGGGTATAATACACACACCCGAGTACGAATTGAAGATGCATTGGTATTTACGTTTACTAGACATATACCACCAGTTTTTGCGTCTTATATTTTCATATTAATTTGACACCTAGTGTGAAGACACCCCACTTTCCGCCGAGTTCCGGAGGCATTGCGTGTTGAGTGGCGGAACTCAACGCCGCGCTTTTGCCTTTACACCAGAGCGAAGAAATAAAAATATAAATGTAAGTAAATATTTTATCTCTTCGAGTGGGGATCGAACCCACAACCAGTGCCACTGCGCCACGCCTAGGCCAGGCTATAAAAAAACTTGATATCGATTAATTTTAACTTTACTAAAAATGCCTTACTTGAGTATACAAAAGTATTTACAAGCTACATATACATATAATATGTATATATAAGCACATAAAACTTACCACTTCCCGTGTAAACCGCATACATTTTATATCTTCACAAGTATACAATAAAAGTACGCCAACGTAACTTTAGTAAAGTTTAACATCAAGGAGATTGCAGTACGCATACATTTCATACGTAATGTGTGTATTCCCTTCAGTAGAATTGTGAAGAAACAAGGAAATAAGAGTTTACAACCGTGTTTACAATTGAATATTTTAATAAAATCAAATCAGCTTTACGCTGTATCCCGCACACAGCAGGGTAGGCAGAGGGAACCTAGTGTTAAGACACTCTGTTTCCCACTTCCTCTGGAATTCTGGTGGCATTGCGTGTTGAGTGGTAGAACTCAACGCCGCGCTTTGTCTCGACACCAGAGCGAAGAAATGGAAATATAAATTTAAGTAAATATTTCATCTCCTCGAATGGGGATCGAACTCACAACCAGTCGGTTTTACAGTCACACTTTGTGGCCCTGCGCCACGACTGGCCTTAGTATTTTAATATTATGAGAAAAAGTTCATAAATTTTGTAGAACATATTTTATTCTATTTTCAACAGTTTCTGCAACGCATGCGATGAAAAATATTTTATGCCTACTTTTTTATATCATAGGTTGCATTATTGCAATTTTAGTAGAGTATACAGTATTTAAGAGATTCCTTAATTTTTCTAGAATTTTTTTTCTAGAAATTGCCTATGTTACTCAGTGATAATTATAATGGTGAAAGAATTTTTAAAATCGGTTTAGTAGTTTTTATGTTTATTTACTACAAACATACACACATACAAATCTTTTCTCTTTATATAATAAGTATAGAAGTATATAGATAGATAGTATAAATAACATTTGGTAAGAAAACAGCTGATAATTTGAAAATGCGATTACGATAGAAATTTATACCATTTTCACATAGGGAAACATAAAAATAAATATCCTGCACAGTAAAAGCGAGTGTGGAATTTCCAGAGTGGCTACTTTAATTAAATACTATTGCTTTATATGGAAAAATATTTCCTCATGTTATTTACTAGCGAACGCGCGGCTTTGAGCTCGCCCCCATACTTTAATTTATTTAATAAGTGTACGTATATGTAGATATAGAGATTTCTAATTAAAAAAAATTAAAACATTCAAATGCCATATACTTAGATTTTTTATTCTAAATAAAAAATAATGTTTTGAAATTTTTTTAATATATAAAAACCGATAAATGCGAGTCGGACTCGCCTACCGAGGCCTCCGTATCAATTTCAGGATTGTAAGTTAACGGGTGTACACTGTACGACTTATAACAAGTGACAAACTTAAGTTTGCAGGTATATGCACCCATTTTGTATGAAATTAATTACAAATATAAATTTGAAATGGTTTTTTTCTACGAAATACTTACAAATTTTCACTTTTTAGGTCTACGGGAAACATCCTATAGATTTTGATTACACGGCGACATAGAAGCTTATTTAATTTTTTCTGTGATTCAAGGGACCAAAGATTTTAATATTTGACATTATTATCAGCGTGGAGGTAACACGATCTTTAGATAAATGACAGACGGACAACAAAGTGATCCTGTAAGGGTTCCGTTTTTAAGTTTTAATTTTTGAGGTACGGAACCCTAAAAACACAACCTACATTGATAATAATTAATTTACAATATGGGGATTACTATTTAGATTAAGTAATTTTAGTGTATAATTATTGTTCATTAATATATTTTAAAACACTCGTCACATTTTCGCTAATATAATAATGTGTATTATTTCATAGAGCGGTTTGCAATACGGCGACAACTTTTCGAAGCTTGATAGCGATTAGAACAACTTTAATAATTTAGGCAATTTACTCCTGCATAAAACGCCTAAATGATCATATAAATATAAATAATATTTTAATTATATATAAATAATATTTATTTATTTGTTAATAAATTCATTCATATAATGATAAGAATATGGACTTTTTCTTAAAATGAACTTGAGGAAAAGTATTTTTTATTAAAATACAACTATATTTATGCATACTAGTGGAAATGTTCTAAATAATAATTGTAAATATTTGTGTTGTCACTAAGTATTTAATAGGACGTGGCCGTCAGTCAACCCGGTGTGATGTCGTGGGCGTCATACTCGAAAAGTTTTTAAACGAGAATAATTTGGTCTTACCGGTTCCTCTGGGGCTTGTTTCGGTAACAGGATATCTCCTGTATGAAAGAGTGTGAAAGGTGAGTTTCAGCATTAAAACCGGGGTATGCTTGAATTCAATAAGTCTAGATTTATAGTATGAAAAACATCTGTTTGTCTGTAACCTGAAAACTTGAAAAAATAGCAAGAAAGTATCGGTCCGAAAGAAGGCAGATTTGGCATCACTTTTAGGAGCCATCTGTACTGCTGCACTGCAGATGTGATGATTTTACTAAAAATCAGAAGAGAAAACACAAAAATTGCTTTTCAAGATGCAAGAAATATATATATGGAACACGCGAGTTTTATACTTTACTTTTTCTAATTTTGAGGAGTACCTTTGTTGCTTTGTTACACGATCTCAATGATTTAAATATCCTGAACAGTAAAAGCGAATGTGAAATTTTGGTTTCCGTGTTTCTTATGGCACTAAGGAAGTTAATATATAATACGTATTATTTTTGCAATGTCAATGAGACATTTCAGTTTCTGTTTTAAAAGTCATTGTAACAGAATATTGATGTTATGTAGACTTACATAGAAAATGGTTTACTGTTTTATTTTTTGTCTAAATAGGCTAATCTTAAGTAGGTAAGAGTACGTAGACTTTTAAATACTTTGTACTTAATAAAAAATGCAGTTTGATTTACTATTAGCGTAGGATTGCTGGTAGGGTTGCTGGCTTCGATTCAATGGGGGAGGGGAAGTTAAAAATAAATGGAATATCTCATACTAATCTCTAGCTGATACCATTTCTCTTGGCTGTAAAGCTGTTTTTTGAAACCACTAAGTATGATGTGAAGCTGTAAAGTTCCCTCTGTATGCCGATTATACATTTTTACATAAATATGCATTCAATACACAACACTTTACTGCTATCTATATATTTTTTTCTTTTAAAAAAATAATTCATAAATAAAAGTAGAAAAAGAGCAGGGAATGAGAGCTTTGTGATTTATATATAATTAGGTATATAAAAGAAAAATGAATTATATGTAGACGTTGTAAATTTATTGACAACTAGGCAAGAATTTTGGCTGTATAAACCTAAATTATTGAAACTAATTCTATTTATATTTCAATAAAGTAAAAATATCATCATATATTCTATTGAATAGTCGATATCGATAGTTAGTGAAACTGAAACAGGCAATTAATTTAATATAATGCGACCGGCCCCTTTTGATAGCCGCAGCATAATAATAAAATGATATTTCATGTATGGGGAAAGCACAGATAACAGAATTGCAATTTACAGCTTTTACTAGCAACCTCCACTCTGATTAAATAGAAGTAACTAAATAAAAATAAAATAACATAGAGCAAAATAAAATATGAAGAGGCTAAGGATCGCAATTATGAATTAAATTAAAAATGGCCCAACTAGCTCTAATCAAGATATTATCTGTGCTTTTGAAAAAATCTCTGCAGTTAACAAACAAAGCACTTATGTCTTCCATAACCGTCTCGTAAATATTAATTTTAAATAAGTCATCCCAAGACACATTGTTAAAATATCAATCAATTGGTTCGATTCCCACTAGGAGGAATGAATTACCCACTCTTGCTGCCCTCCTATATGCAGGAAACAGCGTAAAAAGCTTAATGACGCTTACCGGTAAGTACTTATATAACACTTGATTTTCTATTAGAGTGCCGTAGAATAGACAAGGTCCATGAAAGATAATAATTAAGCAATAAAAACAGAGGCCAGACGTGGAGCAGAGGCACAGGGGTGTGACTGTAAACGCAATAGATTTAAGGTTCGATTCCAACTAGAGGAAATGAAATATGTATGTAATAGTTTCATGTCGCACTCGTGTCGAAGCAAAGCGCAGCGCGCGGCCACTAAACGCGCAATGCTTCCAGAATTCAGCGGAAAGTGCGAAAGAGAAGTGGACACTTCTCTTCCACACTTACGACAGTCTGTTCCTAATGTTCCTAACAGGACTATTAGGAACAGACTGTCTAGACACTAGAGGTTCCCAGATTATCTCTGCCCACTCTACTATATACGGGATTCGACGTGAAGCTAAGAAAATAAAACTTTATCATTCATAAACTTCAACAATTTTTACGTGAAATCTTGCTACGTCCAACATTTTACACGAATGTTTAGTAATTGTATCCGTGGAGTGCAAATAGTACTTTGAAATATTAAAAAAAAGATCTATGTTTTTGCTAGTATTTACTCCAAAGAGGAGTAATAAAGTGAATCTGAAACGAATCCAAACAGTACGATATTGAACGTTTACTTAACTAACAAAATATTTTTGCATGTAATGTAATATTTAGAAGTAAAAAATGTAAACTTTATACTTTGTAGTCTTTTAGATATTTTTGCCAACTTCCGAAAGGTCCCGGCTTCGAATCGTAACGGGGTCATGAGTGCTTATATATACTGAGGACATTTAATATAACATATATTTTTTGTTAGTTATTAACTTAATTTTTTCTTTTTTTTCGGTAGCTTAACTAAAAAAAGTAAAATCATCTTCCAATTGTATCCCGCGTACAGCAGAGTAGGCAGATGGCTATTCTGCTGTATGCGGGCTACTATATAATTATATAGTTCTACTTTTAGTTGTAGGAGAGCCAACGATGCTAAATCGAGATTTACAGTGAGAAAGGCTCAAGAAATATCATGTAAATAAAGGAGTAGAGAGAGTATGTTTGAAGTAGAATACTTGTATTTATATGAAGTGATTATAATTTCTTTTTTGAGTATTTTTTTTTATTTATCATCTTCATCGATGAGTGGAAGAGTAATAGATAGAGAAAGATTGAGGGAGAAATAGAAACACGGAGAGAAGAATATGGGCAAGCCGTAGCTGCATTAAACTTTATGGATAAATTTTTATTACTTCGGCTTGTAGAATTCGTTAGATTATATATTTTCATAATCCTTGCCTTCACAATTACTCCTTTTAAAATAAAAAAAAATTAACCACGCTCAACGATATCGAGATAACGTTGTTTTTTTTTAATAAATTTGTAGCCCTCTCGTCGTCACTCTCAAATTGTCAGATTAGTGGTGTACATAACATTGCATGTAACTAAAGATAGAAATATATAATAAATATTTACCCCCAAAATATTTTAAAATAGCGATCTTCTTTATTTTAGGAACAATAAAATTTAAAATAGAGTAAAATGGCTGCATGTATTGATGTTTTAATACTTTTCAGTCGTAGGGCTCTGTGGCGCAATTGGTAGCGCGTCTGTTCTAAACAGAAAGGTTCCAGGTTCAAATCCTGGCAGGGTCATGAGTACTGATAACCCTTTTTATTTTTGTACATAACATTTTGTAGTTAATATTTAAAATATTTATGTTTGGCAAAAAAATTCATAAAACACATTTTTTACTTTATGGAAATCTCGGGACTTATCCTTCAGCTCTTTGATATAACTTCACATAATTCTAAGCAATTGGCCTTGTTTTTCTTTTTATTTTTTATGAAGCCGGTTTTTTTGCTTATATATATTATATTTTTTTATCAATTAACATAAAAATTATAATACAAATACACGTCTCTTAATCGTAGTATTCATTCGAACAGAAAACATGTATTTATTCCGTCTACTTTAATATGGAGATTATCGGGATTTGCTTTAAATTAAGCTTTTAAATAAAATGAGTGTAAATCAATTTGGAATTCAATTTACCTACATTTAATTGAAACTGTTTTTTCTTATAATATATCTCAAAAGTTCACTGAAATAATGTTTTTCACTTTCCACCGCATATTGCGTAGCAAAACTCAACGCCAAGGCTTGTCTACAAATAAGCAACACGTCTACAGTTAGACTCCCGCAGTCCGAATGTGCCACGACGCGGCTGGCAATACGCGTTGAACCCCGCGCAGCTGTGTACGTAGAGGGTTAGTTTTAAATCACTCCGTTTTCCATTTTCTGCCGAATTCTGGCGGCTCTGTGTGTGCGAGTGACGGAAATCATCGCCGATGTTAGTTACAATAATATGTTTCCCAGCTTCGGCCTTTTTAAATACAATGTTTATAAGATAGCTTCTTTACCTCGCCTCACTTTCTGTCTAATTTTGAATGATTTTATTTAATAATCACTTTAAAAAATTAAATGAATATTCACAATACCAATCAATATGTACTCTTTTTCCTTAAAACGTTTACCACCATCGGTCACTATTGAAATCAACCATTTAGTACAGGAGTAGCTAACTATAAATTAATGAGCTTAGCCATACAAAACTTACTAAAATCACTGGAAATCAAAAGATCGACATGTTTTTATTATAGTCTAGTTCGTATCGAGCTACATCGAAATTTTTATACGCTTGTTATAACTTATTTATGCTAGCTCAAAATCTCCCCACAGAGATGCTAGTTACCAAGAGGCGCGGGTTCAATTACCGCTACGTTCAAATTATTATATTTTCTAAAAAAAACATTTTTCTTTCCTAAGTATGGAAAAACACTTTAAAATTGTAAAAAATATTTAATAGACAGCATTCTCTCTCGCCAAATGATAATACTAAGCAATTATCTTAGGGTAGCGGAAATTTGTAAAACTCTCCCCACGGAGATGCTAACAACAATAAGTTGTAACAATCATATAAAAATTCGACGTAGCTCGATGAGAACGTATGGCTTAATTGGTCAGAGCGTTTGGACGGATTCCAAGAGGTGCGAATTGAAATCCCGCTACGTTAAAATTTTTAGGAGGTAAGTGACCATGTAGATTGTGGTGCAGTTAGGGTTGGTTTCCTAATGTCCTTATAGTCTCCTCATCTCTGTAGAAAATAACTAATTTTATGCTGTGCTTTTAAATACTAAAAAATATTAACACGTAAAGCTTATTACACTGTTCAAGAATATTTAGAGGATAAACATGTATGGAATTAATGTCTATTGAATGTGATGCAGGATAGCTGCCAGTTTATGTAATAAAATGATATATTATACCATTGACTTTGAAAAGAGCAACTGTTGAGTTTCTTGCCGGCTCTTCTCAGCAGAACTGCCTTCCGAACCGGTGGTAGCTTTTTTTTTGTTATATGTTCATTTGACAATTCAAAAGTGCTTATAAGAGTTTATTTGAATAAAGAATATTTTGAATTTGAATTAGAATTTTTATATTATATTAGTTTTTGTGATGGATACTTAAAAAGTTAATTTTAGGCATTTTAGAATGTGTGAAATAGCTAGCATTAAATAAAATTATTCTCTCAATAATAATAATTTAAGTCACATCTTGCGTATATTAACTGAAAATACATGTTACTAATTTAAAAACTGTACAGGAGCTAATATAACTTATTTTACAAAGAATATCGTGAGTACTTATCCAAATCAATTAATTAATAGTTACGGCTGTTTGTAATATCTATATTTCTTAAATGAATAATCATGTAATTCAAGCGGGCAAAGCCGCGACCAGGCCGCTAGTATACTATTAAATAACCCGTACAAGAAGTTTCAAAGTATTCCATTTCCTAAAATTGATAACGCTTATGCATCGGGTAACTTTCTTTCATTCAAAAACAAGCCTACTAATAGTAACCGAAATAACTTTTACAAAATACGACTGACCTCACAATAATTTTACAAACTGAACTGAAGTATTTTTCAGCTGCACGCTGTATCCCGAATGTAGGGTAGGTTAGGCAGAAGGGGTCTAGTGTTTATACACTCCTCTCCACCCACTTTCTGCCCAATGATGGAGGCATTGCGTGTTGAGTGTTGGAACTCAACGCCGTGCTTTACCTCGACACCAGAGGGAAGAAATGAAAATATTAAATATTTCATTTCCTTGGGGTGGGAATCGAACTCACAACCTGTTCCGCTTACAGTCACACACAATCAGAAGTTAGTTAACCGTTATAATTCAAAATTTCAACCTACTAAGAGTGTATTAATTGTATTCTTTATACGAAATTTAAGAGATTTCTTTGATTTTTATGCTATTTTGTAATAAGAAATAAATTGAAGGAACGGACTCTGGAGAGATGGTCCTTTTACGGTTTCAGGGGCTTAAGCTTATGCCATTGTAGGTAGGTATTTACTTTATTTGTATTTGGATTCATTCAAAATAAATTCTATTTCATTTGAAGTAAACATTGAAAAAGATTTTGTTGCTTATATTTATATTATTTCAAAGCAAAACTCAAAGGCTTATTATTGTATTACAATCTATATTTACCAGTAAATATGTAAAAAATCTGGTCCTTTACTAACAACTTCTGTAAATATAAATTGTAAATGTATTTACGTAAGACACATAAATTAGTCTTTAACTCACAGTAATAGTAGTGTTTCATACGTTTTTTCCGGAAAAGGAAACGGAACTTCACGGAAAGAACATGAGCTGCTCTTTTTATTCAGAGATAAAAATCTTTCGTATAAACTCCTACCTATTCCAATAACACGCTATTTTACTAATTCAATTTATGAAAACGATATTTTCGATAAAAATACAAATAAAAATAAAAGTATCACATAAACATTAAATATTGTATAAAGAAAGATTATACCAATAATCTTTTACGTAAATATTTTATTTTTGCGAAAGAAACACAACGTAATTATATAACAGGAACCACGCTTATATTCGGGATATCCGAGCCTTCATTTCCTCTTATTGTTTATATGTCAAGTTATATAGAAATTAACTTCATCTTATCTTTTTTAATTTTTCAGCTTCACGATGTACCCCGCTAATTGCAGTCTAGAAGGAACCTAGTGTTAAAACACTTCGTCCCTCTTTTCTTTTTTCCGTTCATTGCGTGTTGAGTTGCGGAACTCAACGCCGCGCTTTGCCTTGGTACCAGAAAGAAGAAATGAAAATATTAATTAATTAATTAACTCCCCCAAATGGGAATCGAACCTATAACCGTCGCGGTTACAGTCTCCATAATTTGTAGACCAAGTTTAAATAAAAAATATTTCTTTAGTTTGAAAGAGCATACTTCTCCATTGGACCTATTACCACCAAGTCATGATTTGGAAGGAAATTCTCGAATTTTATAGGCTCGTACTAAGTATTTAGTATCGTTTCTTATAATTATCATATATTTGCTTCCTTTAATCATCTTAGACTATACCGATCTGATTATGGCGATGACCATGATATTGATACAAGACTCATCGTTTCAACTATTAGAAGTTGGAAATCCCCAAAGTGGGGAACGGAGTGTCTTAGCACTAGGTTAACTCTGCATATCCTGCTGTGTGCAGGAAACAGAGTGAAGCTGATTTATATCCCTAGATAACTATGGATACCTTCTACTTCTAACAGGTAAATAACGTTTTATTTTTATTTTATTTGTAGTATGAAGGATTTGTGCACGCCTCAGGTGTCAAAAGGGGAGGGCAGCGACACGTGAAATATCTCATGCGCTTTTAAGCAATATCCTTAACTATCTATGTCACTTCCTGCTAGTTTAACAGACAAGCAAACTATAAGGATTTAACGTAAAATGTGATGAACTAGTAAATAATTTAGTTATTACTGTCAAAATTACAGTTGTGGCTATTCAAACTCGTGGGGATGGATTGATTTCATTTGTTATCTGGTAATAAGACAAAGTGCAGCGTTGAACTCCGCCACATAACACGCAATGGATATAAATTTAGACGGGAAGTGAGGAACGGAGGTTTCAGCTGCTTACTCTGCTATGCGAATAAAGGCGTGGTGTCATCACTGGGCATTTGGAAAATTTAAATACTGTTTGATTACTACGTTTCATACAATCGAAAATAAAAATAAACATGATCAGTCCACGAATGGAAATCGAATCGACTCGAAAAACCACCTCAAAAGCGTGTGACTGTAAATGCAACAGTTGTGGGTTCGATTCCCACAATGGGTGAATGAAATATTTAATATTTTCATTTCTTGTCTCTGTTACCAAGACAAAGCGTGGGTATAAGTTCAGCCACTCAAACACGCAATGCTTCGAGGATTCGACGGAAAATATGAAGTGGAAAGTGACTTAATGGGAACGGAGTATACGAACACTAGGTTCCCATCTTTCCTCTGCTTACCCTACTTAGTGCGAGATAGAGCGTGAAACTTAAACAAATGTACATCCAGTATTTGTATTGACTATAATGTTCTTATTCTTCTTTCTTATCTCGTACTGTTCTTTGAAACAATTTATTAACAAACTTAGCAATAAAATAACAACATAAAACAATTATATATATAGACCCACAATTCAAGCAAATTAGTACTTCTAGTATCTAGTCAGAATGCATGAAGGAAGTCAGATATAGTCGTTTCCGCGCGTTACCTCCTCGTGACAAAGTTACTTTCAGTTACAACTTTCATCCTTTTACTCTGAAAAGTTTTGCTGTGGGAATTCTACAGAAAATATTTTATGCATTTTACTAATAGCCTTACTGAAAAGAAGAGGAGAAAGAAAAAAATGTTCAAGAAAAATTCTATTAACAATATAATTGAGTTTGAAGGCTTGTGAACAATGTTTAATAATGCCGAGTTTTAGTTAATATAATTTACTTCTTTATCGTAATATGACCAACTTTGTACTTTCTATGGTTTTGCTTTTTTTAAATGGAAATAATTCTTAAATGCTCGAATTTAAAATAATACCTTTGTCGTTTCAAAATGACTAAAAAACACTTTTCTATACCAAGTGATACAAGTGCTATTAGAATGTGTAGTCGAATAGTTTATTAGTAACCTCTGAATAGTTCCAATGTTCAAGTCCTGCAGCAGGGTAGGCAGAGGGAGTGGTGAAACTCAACGCCGCGCTTTGCATAGCCACCACACCGAAGAAATGAAAATATAAATTTACATAAAAATTTACATAAATATTTCAAAGCAACAAACTAAACCAAATAAAAGTATTCTAATACACTATCTGACCGGTGTGTCTGACAATTGGTTACATTGTAACGGTTAACGTGGTATAATATATTACAATGAGTTTAGTCTATCCGAGACAATAGATTTTGCATATCGAACCAGTTCGGACTTTCTGAGATTAGCACGTTCAGCCAAATAAACTTTTCAGCTTTATAATATTAGTATAGAAGGAAACAAAAAATACACTACTATAAAGACACACACTAATAATAAAATAGCTTTTCTTTTTAAACATGGTTTCATAAAATCGCAAATGCATGAGACTCGGACTCAAACAGATCCATAATTAAATTCTTCAATCATCTTAGTCTCAAATTAGTTAAATTTACATTTATAAAGAATATTTCTGGATAACTTTTTTAAGTTTATAAAACTTGTCATAATCTATACTAATATTATAAAGAGGTAAGATTTGTGTTTTTGTATGTATGTATGTATGTATTATTTTCACACAAAAACTACCGGCCCGATTTCAAAAACTCTTTCGCTATTAGAAAGCTGCATCTTCACTGTCCCACATAGGCTATATTACATTTTTAAAAAAATAGGGATCCCTAAGAAAAATGCAATAATGTAATCCAAGGTGTGTTAAGAAATTGATCTAAAAAATTTTATCATCGCGTGCGCTGCGAAAACTATTGATGATAGAATAAAATAATGTTCTACAGTATTATAGAACGCATCAATATCTATANATGTTTCATTTATCCCTTACTCACAGCATATAATTAATATTGACCTTTTAATGTAAATAAAAACTGTCATTTACTGTTTTCAATTTTAATAAGTACTTTTGGAGCTGTAACACAGATTTAAAATTACATTACTAAAAATGTTCGTGGCAGGCGTCGGCACCATATGGCCCGACGCCTGCCACGCGTCGTTTGCTTATAAAAGTGCATCCGCCACAGCCGCCTGGCTTCTTTCCCCCGGGTGTAGAAGGAGGGCCTGATCATGTTGCCTAACTGCCTTATAAAGTGCTCAGGGCCGGCACTATCACGTCGCCCATGTTCTTACCGACTACCTACCAGATAGGACATTTTACATGAGAGTGGAAAGTGTAGCAGCCACTCGATCGCTGCCGGAATTCCCCAGGGCAGCATTTTGTCACCTGCTCTCTACTAATTATATACCGATGACATCCCAACGCACGGCTTTAAGTTGGGCCTCCCTGACTGAGTGTCTCAACTGGCTGAACTTACTGCTCAGGAGACATTTGATCATCCTTCGAATCCCACCAAAAAACTCTCTCTGTATCTGGTCTTGGGCAGGTACACAGTCCTAGGGCCAAAGGGCCCCCTAACGATGCACCCATATTGATGGTTGCCGCTCGAGACCATGGCCAGACGGCCTTGATGCCGCTCCCCAGCGCCAGAAGAAAGGAGCTGGACGAAAGAATGTTTTAATGCTAGCTCTATAGTAAAGTAGGTTTAGAAGCAATTGCACGTATTTTGGAGCTCTTTAAATAATACATTATAATTATTTAAAGAG
>JAAIXJ010000197.1:376224-399392 GCA_013403705.1 Heliconius hermathena
CTAGCTCTATAGTAAAGTAGGTTTAGAAGCAATTGCACGTATTTTGGAGCTCTTTAAATAATTATAATGTATTATTTCAGCGCAACATAGTTGGTTTCATCTTTCGTTTAAATATTTTTACATAAAAGAATAATAGGTAGACTACCTACTACGTTGTTTATGATTTTAACCATTTAAGTATTCTGTTGTTTGTGTCGTTTGTTTAAGGAACGCAATTCAGTATATTAGGTAAATAATTCAGTAGTTTAAGCGGGCGAAGCCGCGAGTGGGTCGCTAGTGTTAATATAAATTAGTACTACTTAAGCTGGATTTAAGATTGTAATTTCAAATTTCAATTTGGTATTCAATCGATTTCAGTAATTTCAACTGGATAGACATTTCTAGGAGCACTCAATATTGAAAATGTCTTCTTAATTTCATATATTTATATAAGTTATTTCAAATTACAAATTAAAAATGAAAGATACAAATTAATAATTTGTATTTTATAGTAAAATTGACTGGTTGTGGGTTCGATTCCCACTCGAGGAGATGAAATACTCGTATTTACTTAAATTTATATTTCCATTTCTTTGCTCTGATATCGCGGCAAAAGTACGGCGTTGAGTTCTTCCTCTCAACACGCAATGCCTCTAGAATTCGGCAGAAAGTGGGGAACGGAGTGTCTTTACACTAGGTTCCCTCTGCCTACCCTGCTGTGTGCGGGATACAGCGTGAAGCTGATTTTTTTTTTATTTTATAGAAAAGACAAGGCAAACGAGCGTACTGGCCATCTAATGGTAAGTCATAACCGCCGACCACGGCGGCCATGTTCAATGTATGTTTTCATGGCCCCTGGAGGCCATGAAGCCAGTCATGGCAGGGTGGCAAATGTGTTTGTAAACGCGACTGATAGTGGTCGATCCCCAATTGAAGAAATAAAAAAATTATCAAAATAAATATTGGGAAACCGAGTGCCTACCCTACCTTACTACTTGTGGTATACAGGCTGAAGCTGACGAGCTCGTGTAATACTAGAGAAACTACAGGTGCGTTGCCGTCCTTTAGGGTGGAGATATTCTTAAGGGAAATGAAAATAATTTAAATTTAAATTTATTAAATTTATAATATTCCCCGAATCAAAACAAAAACCAAAAAAAACAACCGCCGGTTTTACAGTCCACAGTACCTTTAAAAATTAAATTTGATTATGTTGACTACTAAGCTTTGAAATTTGTGCAGTAGGATTGCCCATGAGAGACTTATTCTGATCGTACAGCTAATGCTCAAACAAATAGTTACTGAGATAAGGATGATGATGACCTCAAATAATCAACATTACAGTTCTGTAGGAGAACTCAGGGAACATTTAAATATAATTTATATATTAGTTTAGTTTAGTAGTAGTCTAGTTTTCTTATGCACTAAACATTGAATATTATAATTTTGACATTTTGTTCTCTTTTGTAATAAAAGTATTGATTAAATTTGTTTACTGTATGTAATATATAAAGGAAATTACTTTAATTTAATATATAATACATATGTATTATTATACCAGTTTTGGTAAAATCATGAATGTTTTTCTCAACATACACAACATTTTCAAAAGTATATTAAAATGCAACTGTCAATATATTTTAAACTTTTGCCTTAAGGAGTCTTTAGGGCCTAAGTTATAGATTGCACGAATAGCTCGCTTCTCAGGACCAATATTGGTTGAATACCGGCTGCTAAATTCCATAGGACATAATACTGTGGAATTAGCTGTAGTACACAAGTCGAGCCGTTTCCACGTCAGTCGTCGGTTAATAATCTATTTTTTTGATCGCGAAAGCTGCTGAGCCAAGTCTATTCGCCAATGCATCCCCACTCTAATTTAGAGTATATGGTGATACTGAGACATACCGTAGAATCGACAGGATCCACGGGTTTATCATTCAAGAGTACATCGGCTTTAACAACTTTCGTGTTAGGTGTTCTAAAAATAATACATTTAGTTTTTTTACTATTCAATAGTAAGCTATTAACACTGAACTAATGTACTACTTTCGACATCATACATTACGTTACGTTTACATCGTCATATACGATTTGTCGTCTTTTTATTTTGAAAATCAATGAAGTGTCATCAGCAAACAATACTATCTCATGGTTCTTTTCAACTAGATACGGTAAATCATTTATATATATTAACGAGAAAAAAAGACCAACAATAGGCCCTTGATGGACCCCCGTGCTACTGAACCAGGAAATTTCTTTCCATTCACATCAGCCCTCTGAACTCTATTAGCTAAACAAGAGGTTCATGACCAATATTGAGTTCTGTACATACTTACAAAACTTGCCAAGAGCATCCCGCGATGCCTCCCAAACCTCATATATTTTCTTTATATAACTTATACCAGCATCTGTAGTTAACGGCCTTTAGTAAAATCATATTGTTTATCATGCATTACATTATGCGAACTAAAATGCAGTAATATTTGATTTAGATTATTTTTTCAAAAATCTTACTAAACGAGAGTAGTATAGAGAAACGGGTCCAAAATTATTGGGATCAGAGGGCTTTGATTTCTAACTTTCTGTACGATTTGGCAATACCAACTATAGAAAACCAATGACATTTTTATTATCTATAATTATCGTATTTTTATATGTCAATTGAAGGATTTGAGAACTGTCACAACAAATCGGCTACAGTGTTACGCGCGGTTTTTACAAATTAAGTGATTGGATTATTATAAGGCACGTAGTTTTTATATTTTTATTATTATAATTAGTTTTACCATGAATTTAAAGTGTAAAATGTACCATTTAAAGATTAATAAAACACTATATATCCTATTAAAAAACATGATATCGTTTTAGGATGGACACTAGTCCGAAAACAAGCCCGGAACAATTTGCTGTTCTCTTAGATTTTATGGAAACGTACGTAAAATAATAATTATTTTTTGAAAATCTTTCATTCTTAAATTGGTATTTAAAACCGAGTTGACCCGAGACATCCAGGAGTATCCACTTAAGAAATACTCAAGTGACTACTTTCTTGCTTTGTAAATAAATCTTTTTATTGGTTTAATATTTTAGAAATATAAAAATAAGAAATATTTCAGACATAGAGATTTAGATTGGCTCCAAAGAGGAATACAAGGCAGAGTAAAGGCCGATTTACTTTGGGAAACCCTTTCCAATCTGCTCAATTCTGTTGGTGGAGGAGTATTTAGTGAAAAAGAAAAATGGAAAAAAGTAAGGCCATATATATATTTTTTAAAGTAGTATACATATCATATATAACAGCAGTAGTCTTCATTCTCCTTCTGCAGGTCTCTAATCTCTTTTGTTAATGATGAATGACCTTCAAAATTTATTCCAGGGTTATTGAACATGAAGTGTATTTGCTTAGTAAAAACTAGCCACTGGATTATAATGTATGCTTAAATAACCCAAAGTAACTAACATTCATATTTTTAGATTTGGGTGGATCGGAAAGCTAAAACAAAAAAAAAGACTGCATTCCTAAAAAGTACTATAAATCGCACTGGTGGTGGTCAAAGCAGCAGCAGATTCTAACTGACTCCTACAGAACTTAGAATATTGGGCATAATGGGAGTAACTGCTGTCGTGGGTCTCTCAGTTGTAGAGGAGGGAGGCTTTGATGTTAGTATATCTATAATTCCTGGCTTATAAGTATTTACTCAAATTGAAATTGATTAAATAACAATCTTAAACATTTTTGAGGCACCACCATTGTCTACACAGGACAATATAACACTGTCAGAGGCAATGTTATATCCAAAAGGTACATTTGTGTTTATTTTATAACATGCTAAGTGTACTCTGCTGTTTTACCTGAATTTTTATAAAATAAAAAGTATCTTCATGCCAAATTACATTGAATAAGTATATAAATCCACAGAACTTATTTATATTACATTTTTGAATATAATTATATTTTATAAACAGTAAAGTTCAAATGTATTTATAAGTAGTTATTTTAGAACTGTCTCCAGTGGAACTGCCGCCGCCGCTGCCTATGTTTGCAGACTCAACTACATTAGCGTCTGCTGAGGCAACATCAGCTTCAAGAGGTTTTACTTTAAAATAATACTAACACTCACAATTATTAAATTTATGTTACAACATCCTAATTGTACTCCGCTGTTTGACTGTTATTTTCTTGGATAAAAAGAAGTCCTATGTGATTCTCGGACCAATGATACTCACTCAGTACCAGATTACTTTAAAAAATTATTTACTAGTTTTTGCTTTGTAAGAGTAAAAACCATACAACTAATAACCATAATAACTATACAACAAAAAAATATAATTGTTATTTATTAAAAAATAGTCTTATAGTAAAACATAATTGATAGTCAATACTTTTTAAGTAGTTATTTTAGTAGTAACTACAACGGCACTGCTGCTGCCTGCTGTTGCAGTCGCAGCTTCACCACTGAGAAGGGAGAGCAGTACGCCGCGGCGTCGCCGACCTGTCCGCGCTCTCTGGCGACTTACTCCTTTCCAGGAGGTCTTTACTCAATTTGCTGCCATCGAAGAGCAGCAATTGGAACAGGAAGAAAGAAGAATAATTTTTTTTTAAGAAATTAAAACGGAGCTAATCACAACTCTTAAAAATATATTTATTCTTTTAAATTATTTAGGCCTCAAATTTTATTTTTAAGTATTGTGATTATTTCCGCTTTATTTTTAAATTTATAATTTTTTGTTGATTTATTGTACCTTTTTAATTTAAGAAATTTGTTGTTTTCAATTTACTGATATATTTAATTTGAGGAATTATTGTTTTTTAAAAATTAAAAAAAATATATATTGTTATTTCAAAGGTTAGAATTGATGTTTATTGTCCTTTTTTTAATTTAAGTAATTAGCTTTGTGTGTTATTTAAAGTTTTTTAAATTTGAGAGATCTATTATTTGAATTCTATTGTTTTTTGTTGAATTGTATTTAAATAGTGTTATTAGATTAAGAAAGTAATGTAGAAGAGTAAAATAAATAGTGTAACACAAGCGGGTGCATCCACGTGGGGGCCACTAGTTACTAATAAATTGATAATTATGCAAGTTTCATAGTTTTATTATCTATATATGTTTCTCCCTGGTCCACTTTCATTTTGTGCTTATTAAATTTATGTTATCTAATATTTTAAACTTATTAAATTTTAACTACACACATATTTTTTACTTTTAAACTTACTTTTTAATCAACCAGGTTATTCTAGTAAAAAAAGAAATGGGAAAGGTATACTTTTAATGAATTTTTTTTTGAAAATAAATAGTTCAAAGGTTAATCAAGGAAATACATTTCAAGAGATACA
The DNA here is from genome assembly GCA_013403705.1 of Heliconius hermathena. NCBI lineage: Eukaryota > Metazoa > Arthropoda > Insecta > Lepidoptera > Nymphalidae > Heliconius > Heliconius hermathena. The sequence continues at coordinate 381,545 of JAAIXJ010000197.1, forward strand.
TTTATTTACATATCAAATTTAAAATCAAAATACAAATAAATGTTCAAAAATGTATAATAGGTAAAATAAATTAAGAACAAATAAGTAATTATAATACACAAATATTGAAAATCAAAAGAGATTAAATGATAAAAATTATAGGTTGCAATATTATAAAAATATAAAAAAATCTAAATAACACAGAAATTGAAAATCTAAATACAACAAAATTTAAAAAAATGTAGGTAAAGTATAAACTAAACACATAAGTAATCATTTCCCCTGTGTTCCCTAGAATTTTCCACTGCATTTAGAATAGGAGTCATGAGCCACAGCTGTTGTGGATATCCTGAGTCGACTGTAAATTTTATTGATTTAAAGTATTGTTTGTAAGCATGCATAAATTGATAGATTTATTACTTATGGACACTATGACAAAATTATTTAGAATTATTTTAAGACATTTGTTGAAATTGCAAAGTTGTTTGTTTTGCATGTGTTTGTAGTGAAATAAATTTAGGAATATGAATTGTATGAATAAGTAAAACTCACCTAATAACCACACTTGTTCATTTCTTAGATGATGCTCACGCATATATGTTTCAACCCTGCTTTTCGACCATATAATATGTGAGTCATGTGAAGTCTTATTGTGTTTGTGGAAACTTTATCCACTTTGCCATAATGGCAGGGTGGTTCAGTGCTTCCACAACTTGCCTAATACAACAGCAACAGCTTAGGGTGTGTTGTGTAAGATGGGTTGACACGCCAAGAATACGTTGGTGTGACCCTGTGGCCCAAAAACGAAGGGCACACAAAACCTAAAATACGTATAAATATGTTATTGAATGCATGAACATCAACTGAAATAATTCAAACTAGAAACAACTTGTCAAAGGGAAATTTCTTACCTAGAGCTCTATTGGAATCTCATAAGACCCTTTTAATTTACCTAACTCTCGTAATTCTTCACACAGAGCTAGGTAAATAATCTTGCTCAAACGGAACTGCTGCACAAACGTCTCCTTCGGCATTTTTTCAATCATCTCGGAGTATCGACGACTTTTATTCCTCCGTTGGCGTCTGTGCCACACTTCCTCATTAAGTGCTTGCCATAACAAATTTGAGAAGTGCATTTTAAAAATAATATCTATAAACTTCCTAATTCCTATAATACTTGGGAACAAGTCGGTAGTCCGCTCATAAGTGCGGTCTTTAGACCGCCATTTTTTAGTTGCTTTCTGCTACATTCCCGCGGTTGAAAGTTGAACACAAAATAGAATCGTTATTATCCCCGCGTAAATGTTAAAAAAGGAATAGCGTCTATTATATAACTCAGTGATTCTCAACCTTTTTTTTTTTTGTTGCGGCACATATTTAACGATTTCAAAATTTGGAGGCACACAAAGAAAAAGATAAAAGTTATTTACTTATATATATTTTAAAGGATACAATGTAATTTTTTTTTTTAAGGATATAATTTAACATGGCGAAGACGGCAAGAGTACGATTTCCTGGGCGCCGCGATTTAAAACTACTTTCTTTAAAAAACAAATATATTCTAAGATATTTGCAAGAAATAAATATTTTTTAGTTTTTCGATATTCTTCTTTCTTTTTTTTATTATTCATTTTCACTTTATTTTGACGTGTAGAACCTAAAAGTAGTTTCAAATCGTACTCTCCCCGCGAAGACCATGATCAAGTGTGATATGGGGCGCTCCTTGCAAAACTTCCATCCAATGTGATTCCAATTTTGCTTAACATAAGTTAACTGACATCTGTATACATATACGAGTATAACATACACAGATGTTAGCCAACTTATAGATTAATTTTGATAGAACATATATTTCCATAAAAATTGACATAGAGGACTAAAGATAAGTATTAAACAAAGTAAACGGGAAACAAATTTTAATATCAATAAGGTTGACTACAGATAGAAAATAATAGCGTTGCTTTCATAAAACATCGAATAATCACTCCAATAATTTCGTTAGGCTGAAAGTTATAACTTTAATCTTCACTTTTCATAAATTATTTTTTTAAATAAAAAGTATTAATAATTCGTTAATAATCTATAAACTTTTTTTATTATAGGTAAATTCATTTAGAATTTATAAAAAAAACAACAGGTCAGGAGGGTAGTTGGATAAAGTTGTTAGTGTAAGCAAGACATTACAACGACATTACTTCTCAATATAGTACTGAGCGATACGTTGAATTCACTTTAATTTTGAATTCAACTAATTTATTTGTAAAGATTTATAGAAATCAAATTAAGTAGTACCAAAAGGAGAAAAAACATAATGTTTTATGATATTCGTGTGATGAATAGTAACACGATGGGGGCGGTGTGGCGAGCTGCAAACGACCTGGAGATTGATACTAGTGATGTCGACTTACTTAAAGTTTGGTATGTTTTTTTAGCCTTCAACCTGTGTCCCGCATAAACCAGGGTAGGCAGTGAAACCTAGTGTCAAGACACTCCGTGCTCCAGTTTTCGATGATTTTTTTCGAGACATTGCGAGTTGTGAGGATGATATCAACGCCGCGTTTTACCTTGTTACCCACAGCGAAGAAATGAAAATATTCATAAGTTCAATTACAGTCACACGCTTGCACCCCTGTGCGACGACAACCTAGAGGTGGGTATGTAGTTTCTTTATATGCAGAGTACGAGTAAAAAGTAATTGACAATTGTATAGTAAAAATCTTAAAATATTATTTAAATTTAACAAAAATATTGAGTGTTTTCTTATTTCTAACTCTTTTAAATTTAAAAAAAAAATTTTGAGCATTCATTTGTCTAGTTATGTGCACTTTAAAATGTCGGAGTGTCTTAACAGTAGATTCCCAGGTACTCTCTGCTCTCTGCGCTAAAGTTAATTGTAGTTCTAATTTGTTATAATATTTTAAAATATCGTTTTTTAACTTTTATTAGCTCACACATATATAAATGGACGGACGACTATGAACATAACTGTCGACGGCATCTCTCTTTGCGAACTTCTTCATTGCTGGTCAATGGTGCTGTTCGAGTTCTAAAGCAACAATTGGAAAGTTTATATGATGGTAAAGAAACTTTTTAAACAATTATGCTTATGAAGCAATTTCACACCTATTTGCAGGATAGGCAAAGAGAATCTAGTGTTAAGACACTCCATTCTCCAATTTTGTTCAAATTTGGGTTTCTGTGGTACTAGCGGTACTCAATGTTACGTTTTATCTTTCCAGAGCGGAGAAATTATAGTTATTTAAATATTTCCCATTTAATTTACAATCAGATGTCTTTTAATCTCTATAACGTTATATTTCGTGGTAACGAGGCAAGGTGCGGCATTAAGTTCCACCACACAACACACTCCAGAATTCGGCGGAAAGTAGGGAACGGAGTGTCTTAAAACTAGGCTCCCTCTGGGTACCCTGTTTTTTAATTTCTTTGTCTGTTAACGAGACAAGATGAGGCGTTGAGTTTCGCCAAACAACACGCAACGCCATAAGAATTCAGCGGGAAACGGGAAACGGAGCGTCTCAACACTAAATTGAAGGGTTCCTTTTGCAGGGGCTATGTGCGGGATACAAGGTGAAATATTTGTCCTTGCCTGCCTCACAAATGCGCTTTACGCGAATTTGTATAAAAACTGATCCGTTTTCTTAGATTGCATCCAATTGTCCGAAGACGTCTTGCTGCGGCGACGGGAAACCAATTCCAATGTGAATGAGTCTTCGGATGCTTCTACATCAAAAATAGTTCTATCTCTAACAGTAAGTTTAAATATTTTTTCAGCTTTACGCTTTTCTCCGCATTTAGAGAGAACCTAGAAGTACCACACTTTTTTTGTTTTTATTATGTCTGTCAGAATGGGGAAACTGAATAATTAATTCCCTCGTGTGGGACTCGAACTCACAACTTATCATATAACATTATTTATTACTGACATATAACAGTATCTGAAACTGATTATATCAAATAACGCTCACATCTACTAGTAAGTAATATATCTTTCACAGATAGTAAGACATCTACTACACACAATAGTAACAAATTTGGTTCTCCTGAACGTCGACGAACATCAGAAAATTGATGAAAATGAAAATAATGTAGGGGAAAACGAAAAATATTTATAAATTACTTACTTATCAGTTTTTTTGTTTTTTTTAACAACGAAAACCTAATGCAAAACTTAGTGACTTTATACGACACTACGTTTTACCTTGCACAAATTCACGCGAATTTAAGACTTTCTTTTCAGATTTCATTTACGCACTTTCTCTCTCAGAGCGAGGAAGGTAATAACATAAATATAATTATTTCCTCGAAAGGTTTGAACTCACAACCATTCTATATTTAGTGGAAACATGTACGGCTGGAAACGCCGCAGGTTGTGCAGGTTCGATTCTCACTTGAGGAAGCAAAATATTAATATTTTCATTTCATCACTCTAGTGAGCAGGCAACCGCCACCTAACACGGAATACCTCCCGAATTTGGCGGAAAGTGGGTAACGGAAGTGTCTTAATGGGACCAGTTTCTAAATATTAGGTCCCCAGGTACCCTCTGACTGCCCTGCTACGTGCGAGATAAAACGTGATGCTAAATAAAATAATATTCTTTTGTAATATACGTACCTATATCAATTATTTTTCCTTAACATATGAATGCCACTAAAAAAAGTCTTTTCTTTTCAGCCCAACTCAAGAAGCCTCTGTAATATTGATCAAGAGATTCAAACGACGAATTCAGATATTGCTAATAAGAAATTGAGGGAAGAGCAAGAGAAGGAAAAGCAAAATAATGATAAAACAACACAGAAACCTCCTATGGGTGTTGTAATGGTGTATGGCAGTGAATCACGTGTCCCAACCAAAATAATTTGTTCTAAAATTAATATTAATATTTTGCCACAGTAGATACATATATTAAAATTGCAAATTGATACTGAAAATTTTTTTCTTTCATTTTATCTGATATTTCTCAAATGATCTTATTAATATTTAAAAAAATCAGCTTCACGCTGTATCCCGCGCACAGCAGGGTAGGCAGAGGGAACCTAGTGTTAAGACACTCCGTTTCCCACATTCCGACGGGTTCTGGAGGCATTGCGTGTTGAGTGGCAGAACTCAGCGCCGCGCATTGCCTCGACTCGACTTACCAGAGCAAATAAATGAAAATATAAATATAAATCAATATTTCACTTCCTCGAGTGGGGATCGAACCCACAACCAGTCGATTTTACAGTCACACTTTGTGCCCCTACGCTACGACTGGCCTCATCTCTTTGATGATTTAAATTTAAAAAAAAACTAATATTGTTAAGTAACCAATATTTTAACCACATAAGTTATATTACAAGATGAAAAGCAATCTACTGTAATTTAGTGCCTTGAAGACATATAAATGTCGTAGCAGGTGGTGCACTTGGAAATACCATTAAGTGAATGCACGTATAACTATGTGTTTTGACAGTCGCTCTTAAACATGTCGATTAGTTTCTAGCTATCGATATTTTTATATAGATTTATCATCAGCTAACTATAATAATAATAGAATCGAGTTCATTATAATGTATAATTTTCTTAATGTATAATTTTCTTAATACATAGAACGACGTGGTATTTTTAGTTACTTCCAGCATGTTAAACTAATTTTCCTGTCGATTTTCTTTTTGTAAAAAGTAATTGATGATACTTTAGCTGTGAATTTAAAAAATCTATTAGTTTTTCATCTTTGGCGGACCTGCAAGGTTTTAAATTTGAAACTTTGTATGACTAACGTTAGGATGGATTATTATGATATATAAATGCAGTACAGCGTTCAAATACAATTCAGCGTCGATTTACGACAAACGACCGAACGAATACTTATATGAACTACTACGTCTGCCCCGCCTTAGTGCACTTGTTTCGACTTGATATCGTCTAGCGTCATGTACTTAATATATGTATATATTACAATAAACAAAATATTGCGACGTAAAAGAAAATCAATTGAAACTTAAACGTGTGTTTAAGTTATCCAAAAGTAATACAATAGACGAAAATTTAAGAAGTTATAACCATTATATATGTGTTATACTTATCTTCAATTCTCTTCCTGCCCTGTGGATTTGTCTAAGTTATTGGATACTGGTGATGCCTTTTTTCTTCTTACTTGTCTTTTGATATCAGGCCAGTCGAAGTGCCTATAAACGCGACTGGTTATGGATTTGTTCTCTTCTCGAGGAAATGAAATATTTATTTAAATTTATATTTCCATTTCTTCAGTCTGGTGGCGGTGGTCAGGATTCGGTGGAAAGTGGGGAACGAAGTTTCTTTACACTAGACCACTAACCCTCTGTTCACCCTGCTGTGTGCTGGATACAGCGTGAAGCTGATTTCATTTAAATTTTTACTTGTCATTTGTAAATTCAACGGTACAGTAAAAATATATATTCTTTAGCTAAAGAGGCACTTTCCGGCCCTAAAATAATACTTGTACTCTAATTACACATTTTATTAGAGAAAAAAGGCGAAATTGCCAAAAATATATTTCTCTCCTCCCCCTTTCCGGCTACCTTTTTAGGACAATTCTGTTTGCGTGCATTATTTTGTGATTTTAATATGAATATCATAAAAAATTGATTATGATTCAAGAATGAGGACAACAAACATGATAAAAACAACATCGAAATAAAAGAAAATAAGGCATACAACAGTAGAACGACAAATTTTACATAGACTGCATTACAATGGCGAAGGGTAGATCTTTTATTAAGGTACTGCAATTGGGGTTGTTTATTTACCCAGAAAATATTTTGTAATGTGTTAATATGATAGTTATTTTTTTGTGGATAAAAAATATATGTGACTGTATGAATATATAAATGAATACGATGAAAAAAAAAACGATTTTCCACCGAACCATAATAAAATAATTAATATTCTTAAATACTGTTAAATAAAAATCTTCCTTTAAACGTTAATGTTCATAATTTAAATATAACATGATTTTATCTCATATGAAAGCCAATTTAGCTGAAATTAAGTTATTGTTTCAATCCGGCTTGCGAAGATGGCAAGAGTTAGACGGGAAGCTTCATAAAATTCAAAGTGTTTATTTATACTAATATAATAAAGTGGAAGACTTTGTTTAGTTTCTTAGTTTGTTTGTTTAAGCGCTAAGATCTCTGGATCTACTACTAAACATTGTTCTTTTTGAGTGAATAAAGTTTCTATAACCTTTATTATATGTTACCACGCAGAGATATTATTAACATAATTAAAACTAAGAAAATTAATTTCTCAAATTATGCTATCATCAAATTTAAATTAAATTATATAATAATAGATAAAATAGATACTACAGAATATTTAAAATTGTTGTTTTCATGAGACAATATCAATATATTCTAACCCAATTAGATGTATTCATTAGAAGTATCCATTGGAGGCATCCATCTTGGAAAATTGTGATGGATGAATGAGGGCTCTGTTTCAATTTTTTTAGCTTCACATTTTATCAGAGAGAGAGAAAGTGGCGCCAAATGTTACGGTCTCTGCATATCACCTTCGCCCTGTCCAATATGATCACCTCTTCATACATGTTTTCTGCAGGACCCTCATGCTATATACATCTCTGCTGATTCTGCTGGTCTTTTGCAACAATAATTGTTATAATTCGGGTAATTTATATGATGAATTATATACTAATAAAAAAATAAAATGCATGTCATCGAGTTCCGCCAGTCAATATACAGTCTAAAAAAAATTACGAAAAATGGGAAAAAAATATTATTAAATAGAATATATAACAAATATTTAAAGTATGGCCATGTCTATATGTATGAGGCCAGTCGTGGCGCAGCGGCACAAGATGTGACTGTAAAACCAACTGGTTGTGGGTTCGATCCCCACTCGAGGAGATGAAATATTTATTTACATTTATATTTTCATTTCTTCGCTCTGGTATCGAGGGGAAAACGCGGCGTTGAGTTCCGCCACTCAACACGCGATGCCTCCAGAAATAGGCGGAAAGTGGGGAACGGAATGTTTTAACAATAGGTTCCCTCTGCCTATCCTGCTGTGTGCGGGATACAGCGTGAAGCTGAAAAATAAACTACAAAATAATACTACAACATAACTGAAAAAACCAATTAAGTGTAATTAATAGTGAATAATATTGCGATTGTTACAACGTTCACGGATATCAGCCGCGATGTTTTATGACTTCAATATTTCTCGTAACTCTTAGGAAATGAATCGTAAATAGAATCTCTTTTCCCCTAATATTTTGTATTGTTTTCTTTTTCTTTATTTATAAAATAAATAAATAAAATTTACAGTAGAAATAAAATAAAAACGAAAATTTATATCAGAAAAAAACATTACAAAATAACACTTATTGCTAATTTCATACAAATTGAGTGCATATGCCCGCAAAATTTAAATTTTTATAAGTTTCACTATAAAAATTGACCTACACAATCATGAAATTGGTACGGAACCCACGTTGCGCGAGCTCTCTTCACACTTGACCTGTTTTTTCATATAACACCGTTATCATTAAGGAGTAATTAATCCAAACATTATAAGGCTGAAAATTGGGTCGCGCTACCCTCGTTACTTCGCAGATACGGCAGTCATTTTTTATTAATCGTGATCGATTTTTTTATGTTTTCTGTTATAATAAGGGCTGCCAAAATAATATAAATAAATATTGAGATAATATTATTTTATACCTGCCTTTTAGAGGAACGTGAAATTGAAGACTATTAGAAGGTCGTGGATTCGAATTCAATACACTAAAATTATTATTTGTATAATCAAGTTGTTCTCGTTTAGATGATCTGGTTACACAAAAGAGATGTTGCTTTTCTCCCCTAAATACTCAAAGATATATATTATATTCGGTAGGGTCACTCGAGAAATTGAAATATTAAATATCTTCATTTCCCCGTTCTGGTAACGAGACAAAGCGAGGCGTTGAGTTCCGCCACTCAACACGCAATGCTTCCAGAATTCGGCGGGAAGTGGATAACGGAAGTCTTAATGGGAACAGAGTATCTTACTAGGTTTCCAGATTTCCTCTGCTAATCCTGCTATGTGCGTGATACAGCGTGAAGCTAAAAACATTAGGGTAGGTTTGGCGACATTTAACCTTTTTAAATAAGCCAAGTAGCCAGAGTAAATCTATTGTAATTTTCATAAGTTAAGCTCGAAACACAAGTTGTGTAGCGAAACCCAACGCTGTGCTTTATTTCACCAAGGCCAATTTGATTTTTTATTATTCTCCCGATTGGAAATCGTACCCACAACCATTGCGTTTGCACTAAACGTATTCACATTAACAACTATACCTCGAGGGTGTTTTCCCTTATTTTATATATTAAAATTGTTTATTAGATCAATTTTACTTATTGCTTTCGAGTAATATGCCCCGCTAAAAATAATGGCAAACGCCGGGGCCATGTTTAACTTCATCAATATGTAACTTCTTGTTGACTCGAGCTCGCAGCTTGCCTTCACTTCTTCTTCTTCTTCAAAATAAATGATTTGTCGCATTGAACTTCCAAATAATTTCTCGACGAAAAAAATTTAAGGGTTGCCTTTTACAACGTGTGTTTTTATTCGTTTTTTTTTTTAGGTAAGAATGAGATGATTATTTATATTTCTTTTTATTGTGTAAAATGCTTTGTGTAAGTTATATTTTACTTTATAATATTGAGATAGTGTAAAATTAAAATTGTAGTAAGTACTGTAATATAAATTCCTCTTTTGAAAAGTTTTAAAAAAATCTAATTAAATCAGCTTCACGCTGTATCCCGCAAAGTACCAAACAAAACGCAAACTGACATAAAATTTAAAATAAATGGTCACTTTCTTATTATAAATCAGTAAAAATATAAATAATAATGTTAATATAATATCAGATTCAGTAAATGTATAGTTATGCACGAATACGTGATTGTCAGGCGAGGCGTGATAGTTTATGAAAAACTGATGATAAATTGTGATGAGATTCGTGACCGAGCTGTCGGACGTATCGGACGAGCTAGCTCTGTAACAAAACAAAAGTGTTATTTTATATATATCCAGCTACCGCAAGAGGTGATAAAATATTTCGAGTATATTGCGTACGTTGGATTACCTGGAATTCAATTATTTAAGCTTTTTTTTTGTTAACGTCACTCTTTATCCCGCACATAGTAGGTTAGGCAGAGTGAACCTAGTGTTAAGGCACTCCGTTACCCATTTTCCGCCGAATTCTGGAGGCGTATTGAGTGGTGGGACTCAACGCCGCGCTTAGCCTCGACACCGAAGCGAAGAAATGAAAAAGAAAATATTAAATAAAAAGTATAAAATATTAAATTAAAATGAAACTGTTAAACACAACCTGACGCGTTTAGTCACACCTTGTGCCCCTGCGCTACGACTGGCCTTAAATTATTTAAACATATTATGGGAAAAGTACCATAATATATGAATAATAAGCTGTTTATCTCGTGATTTGGGTTTGAATAGCCTAGACAAAAGCTCTTTGCCTGTATTGAAGATTTAAATCTTGCGCCAATAAAATGACTGAAACGTGACATGAGATTCGTGAGATGCATCCTCACCCAGAGCAGACAAATATTATTATATTCCCTCTCTGGCAACATAAGAGTTGTGCCACTCGACATGTAATGTCTCGAAATCGAACTAAAGGCGAAGAACAAGGTGTCTTAGCTGAGACTTTAACTAAGCAATATATGAGTATTGTTTTTAAAACGATAATATTGTTACATCACGAAAGTAATTTAAGTGAAAAAATAATAATCGTATAAAACATGCGGGCGAAGCCGCGAGAGGTTCGCTAGTCCTTAACAAATTTAAACATTTCATCAACGCTTAGCTTCATAACTAGTTTAAAACTTAAGGTGTAGACTACCGGGTTTAATTAAAGTTTGCACTAGACTCCTATAATTTGTTTTGAATTTTCTCTGGCAAGTTTACATGAAAATCAATTGGAAAAATCTTAAATATATTATATGTGAACGGTATATAAACGTTTTATTATTAATTATTTTGATATCACAGCTCTGGAGACTAAGCGCGGCGTTGAGTTACGCCACTTACACTACCAATTTCTCGAACTTGGACGGAAAACGGATAATGGTGCTCTGCCTTCCTAGTGTAAAGTTGAAAAAGAAAGATGAGAATATATAAAGTTGCCAAATAAATAAAAATGTCACTAACTTATGACATGAAGGCGTAGTGATGTGACAGTAATATAATTATTTTATTTTATTTCTGAATAAACTCAATTTTGTATTGGAGATGAACGACGACGAAACTACGACGAAGACGAACGAACTACCCAAGCGTAACATAACTCAAGTTTTGAACATATGACCTAACTTGAACAGTAGTTCTGAAATGTAATTGAAAAGTTTCACAGAGACACTGCATGAAATTTCAATTTGAGGATCTTGAAGATATCTTTTATAGTGTGACGTGATCGGAAGTGTGCTGTATCGAATATGTTGGCACATTCATGTGAATCCTTTAACTTATGCAGTATAATTTAATCTTTTTTAAATCTGCGTTTAATCTATTTCTTACGCTATATCACGCATATAATAGGATTGACAGAAGGAATCTGCTGTTAAGACATTCCATTCACTAATTTTCACCCAATTTCGGAGACATTGCGTGTTGTGCGGAACTGAACGCTAACCTTTTTTGTTACCAGGGAGAGAAAATGAAAATGAAAATAATTCATACTCCCGTGTGGAAATCGAAGCCACAACCGTCACGTTTACTGTCAGACACCATACCACCGCGCCACGGCGGCCTCATTTATTGGTTTTTTTTATTCTTTTAAGCATAATTTTTTTATCGATATCGATATTGGGTAGATAGGTAAAAAATTTCGTAAATTTTATATTTCGATTCCTACTTTAAGCTTAATTTGTTAACGCAAGGATTGATGGTAACCAAAGAAATTCTTTCAATGGGAAGGGTTCAAATTTGGTCATACATAGACAAAAAAATGGAAAAAAAAACCTTTTTCGAAAAGGCTAACAGAGAAAAGATACAACTTAATAGTTGTAGTAATTCATTAATATGAATTATTTCATATTCTGTATGCAACTCTAATGTATACTGTCAATGAATCAAACTAAATCACTTTAAAACGTTATAAATCGTTACAACATACTCGTACATGGTTAATTATCGACTAACGTGATGTGATGTGACTAGTCATACAAATTAGGTCGTTGTTAGGATTCTAAATGTATTGCGTATATTAAATAGTAATATATATATATATATTTTTGTCTCAATCGATAATTAGATACTTATTTAGAAAACGTATAAAAATTTGAACGTAGCGGGAATCGAACCCAGATCTCGAATATTAGATGTCGATTACTAGATCTTCAACTTTAACTGGTTATTTACTCTATTTTTGACTTATATAAATCTAAAGAAATTACTAAGAGATCTTTAGTTTTTCAGATTACCAAAAATATGATATATAAATAAGTTAAATTTTATTAAATTACAATTGTTCGTAATTATTGCATTAAATCTTTTATATGTATATATTCTTATATATTTTATGTCTGTAATAAAAATATGCTATTATACTTTCTGAAAATGTTGACTGCTGGTAGCATTATCCTAGATATTTTTAATGGTAACTTTAAACTTACAATTAAATCCAACAAAATATAAGAATTAAGATTTTATTTCTCAAATATTTGATATTATGCATGTCTAAATTTTCTTCAAGACGCTTAGGGATCTGAAACAAAAAGGAAAGGTATGCCGTATTTCTCTTACAAACAATAAAATGCTAGAACTAAGGCAAAAGAATGTCGGTTGAAATTTATTGCCCCTTTTCCATTACTTTAAGCGATGGATTGTATTAAAATTTATTGAAAAAAATATCCGTTTAGTATCGTTGAGACCGTTGCTACAGTATATGGGTCCTCAATTCGAATCTTTCCAATAGTTAATGTTTTTCAACAACAATAATAATTATTAAATCCTACTAATATTATAAATGTCAAATTGTGAATAAAGTTGTGAGAATGGATAGTTGTTCCGCTTTAACACAAAAACTACAAAACGAATTTAGCTAAAATTTTATAGTAACATCAGAATAACTTATACTCTACAATAAATGTAAAGATTTTGTATATTTTTAAACATTTTTTAAAGTGTTAATCCACACTTAGGAAAGAAAAATACTTATTTAGAAAACATATAAAAATTTGAACGTAGCGGGACTCGAACCCGACAACTTATTTATGTTGTTAGCATCTCTGTAGGGATATTTAAGCAAATTTCCGCTACCCAAAGATAATTACTAAGAATTATCATCTGGCAAGAGAGAATGCTATTTATTAAATATTTTTAAACATTTTTTAAAGTGTTATTCCACACTTCGGAAAGAAAAATACTTATTTAGAAAACGTATAAGATTTTGTATAAATTGGCTATAATGTTATAACAACAAATTAAAGCGGGTGAAGCTAAGTTTGGGTCGCTAGTGATTTATATTTTTTTAGTATTCATCACATTAAGTTAATTTTTTTAAGACTTTAAAAAAAACTTATCTTATTTCCACTCGGTTTTATATAAGACAAAAATTATTTAACTGTTCTAAGATATTTATTTAAATTTTCAACCTGAAAAAATAATGAAAAAAAATAAAATAGTTACCGTTGTTGGGGACGGTATTTTAAATATATCTGATGGACGGTTTTTTAAATAAATCTGGCTCCCAACACAAATATATATCGTTCTATTTTTACTCAATTCATAATAGATATAAGAACTAAATAAATGTTTGTTAAATTAAAATTAGCTTCACGCTGTATCCCGCACACAGCAGGGTAGGCAGAGGGAACCTAGTGTTAAGACACTCCGTTCCCCACTTTACTTTTTTTTTTCACAATAAATGTTTATAATTTATAAATTTCTTCTATTTTTTCTAGTGCATAAAAGAATTAAAGTTTATTCTATTGCATAAAAGAATTAAAGTGTGTTATTTATTATTTTTATAGTTTTAATAGAAGTGAGAAATAAAGAATACCAATTATGAAGGAGGAGAGCTCGTCGCACAGCTCTCTCATTGTAAAAGCGACGATTTTAAGTTCGATTCCCACTCGTGAAATTATTACTTCCATTTACCCACTCTGAACAAGACGAAGTACTACATTGGGATCCGCCTTAACAATAGGTTCCCTCAGGCTACCCTGCTATATGTAAAATTCAGCGTGAAACTAAAAAAATATATGAGGAATATTATACGAAGTAAGAATATAACATTATTTAATTTAAAGTGTTTTTCATAGTTTCCTAAGTCTAAATAGGCAAAGTTTGGTTTTAGGTATCGCTATCTACTCAACAACTTCTCAACGGATGGAGGGCGAAGTAAGTTATCGCAGCGTCCTTCTTGGCCACTCTGCTAAATTACAATATACGGAAACAGTAGAATAAACAGTGCTTATATGCTTTTATTCATAGAATATTAAAAATATGAGGCCAGGTTTATATTCCTATGCCACTACAAAACGTGATGTATAGACGACGGTTGTGGGTTCGATTCCCACTGGCAGAAATAAATATTTAATATTTTTTCTTACTCACTCTGTTAACGTGGCAACCTAGTGTTATAACACTCAGTTCCCATTGAGACATTTCCGTTATCCACTCTCCGCAGAACTCTCGAGGCATTGCGTGTTGCGTGGCGAAACTTAACGTCGCGCTTTGTCTAAATATTTCATCCACTCGAGTGCGACTCGAACAAACAACTTTAATTAAGTCTAAATGATTGTAAAAAGTATTTACTATTTATCCTTTTAAAATTGGATAACAAAATTGCTTTGTTCCATTGAAGTCGAATCTCCAAGGCTCAAGAATAGCTTCGTAGGAAATAAAATATACGTTCATCTTAGAATTTCACAAATAAGATAAGAAATACTAAATATTTGTTAAAATCAGTTTCGGCCCGACCCTTTCCCGGGTTGTGAATAAGGTTACGGTATCTCCATGCTGCTCACGTAGCTTCCACTGTTTGTGTGTACTCAACCTTATCTCACTCTCACCCTTGGTCGATCTACTTGCTGTCATATTAAATTTATTTTTGTGTTATAATATATTTTAAAATAGTATTATTTTTAGATACATTTAAATTTATGCATAGATTGATGAATTATGTAAACTTTTAAAGGTACATATTTTTAGTGGGTTTTGGATGTGTAATTTATAATTGATTTTCTTGTGGAGTAGTCATTTTTATTAGCTTCACATTGTATTAAACACATAGCATGGTTGGCATAGGGAATCTGGGAACCAAGTGTTAAGTCACTACGTTCCCATTAAGACACCTCCGTTCCTCTACTATTATCTCTTACTATAATAGTATATTTATAAAATACGTTAAAAATTAAACAATTATTATGCATTTTCATAGTAGATTCATTAGTCTTGTTTTCTATTTTAACTTTGAATAAAGAATGATCTTAATCTTCAAAGTAATTTTGCTTTAGCATTATACATTGTATATTAACTACAGAATTATTTATTTCTATGGATTTAATTTAAAATATTTGAATAATATATTTTTGTTTGTTTTGTGAAACTATATTAAAATACTATATACTTAATAGATTCAGACTTTCAGTTATCTTATATATAGTAATATACTTAAATAGTGGATTCTAAGCAACTGTTTTCTTTGTATTTCACTATCTCAAAAAAAGTGTCTCAAAAAATTGGTGTAAAATCATAAAAAAATTAAATATAAAATTAAATCAGCTTCACGCTGTATTCCGCATACAGCACGGTAGCCAGGGAGAACCTAATATTAAGACACACCGTTCCTAACTTTCTGCCGAATTCTGGAGGCATTGCATGTTGAGTGGCGGAACTCAACGCCGCGCTTTGCCTCACAACCAGAGCGAAGAAACGGAAAATATAAATGTAACTAAAAAGTTAATTTACTCGAGTGGGGATCGAACCCACAACCAGTCGATTTACAGTCACACTTTGCGCCCCTGCGCCACGATTGGCACAGGAGCGCAAAGCAAATTATAAAGGAATAAATATATATAATAAATAAGGAGTAATACTACAAAAAAACAATGTTAAAAACAAGCTATACGAACATGAACTCGTTATATTCATTGAACGGCAGGCAATCAGCGACAGAATGTAATTCCATAGATATCCAGCCCGTAGCTGGTAGCTGTCTAATGGAATCGATACGATTAAATCTACCCTGACTTCTATCTTGTATTTAGTAGAATTGCTTCAGGTTTTCCGTAAACGCCGCACCAACGTTCTCGTTAAAGTTACTTATTGACTGACTTCAATAGCCTTTTAGTTATATAAAATAACAAATTTTAAATTCAATTTCTAATGACATCCTTTAGGTGTTTCTTTTTTATTATATAGGACGGAATAAAAATATAATTTATGTTGAATCAAGCGTAGCGTCAGTTAGTTTTTCGACATTGAGTGCTATGTCATCGGCATAAGCCTGGAGGAGGATGGAGGCTGGTCATGGATGTGAGCCGAAACATTATCAAGCACTATATTGAATAAGAAAGGACTAAGAGCCGAGGACTAGTGGACTTCTATTGTAATCTGGATGAGTTTAGTGAAGCCAACAGCAGCCCTAACCATAGAAGCGAAAACATGGTAATCAATAATAGGCCTCAGGGATCAGATACACTGACGAGGCCTACAGTCAAAGGTCTTCTGCAGATCTAAAAAGACCACATGCAGAGCTCTCTTTTTTTTCCCTGTATGCCTCCATCAAAGTTTTGAGGGTGGAAATGGCCTGTAGTGCCCGATCCCGATTTATGAATTTATCTTTTTAAATTTGCCAATGTATTGATTTTTATGAAAATATAAAAAAAATATTAGGTCGCAGTTTAGATTGAATATCCAAACCATTTTTGTATTGTCCGAAAAATCCGTTTCCAATTTCAAATGATTTGTCATTTTTGCCGCATTTAAAAATAGAGTGGCCTCTATTTTAGACGATAACAGGAAAATGGGAAATATAACATTTACAGCAACGTTTATATAAAAGTTGTGCCGCAAAAATATTCATTAATGAAAATGTTTTTTATTTCTTTATACAGACTTAAAATTTCTATATTTCTTTAGTATACCAATAGTAAACGACTGTAAATGCGATCGTTGCAGGTTCAATCCCCACTCGGTGGAATGATAACAGTCGTGGTATAGACATTAGGTAATTTAACTTCCCTACATACATATTTCGTCAGCGATAAGTACGACTCACCACACTCCGATTGCTCCATTTCTGTATTTTAAATCTGAGATATCTTCTCAAATATCTGTTTTATTGATACGCTTTTAAGTGCTATTTATCTACATGCAAGTATCTAACGTATCAATTGGATAACGAATAATATTTATATCGTTTCAAAAAAATCTGTAAATTTCACAATATTTTTTGCAATGTAGGAAACAAAAATGGTAATGGTATAGTGTAATTTTATAGTTACACTTTGAAGCGACTTTATACTATAGGCATAAAATATCGTAGTTATATTATAGAAAGACTAGCGGCCCGCCCACGGCTTAAAACACATTATTATTGATTTAATAAGCAGAATTGATTGACAACTATACTGACTTCTAATATGATTTTTTTATTACTTTAATCTGTAATATTCTAATACGATTTTTTTACGACATTATCGTAATTTCTATAAGAATTTTTGATTGTTTCGAACTAAACTAAACCAATGTTGATATTTGATATTCATAAAATATACATAAAGCTAATTATTTATTATATTTATATACTTTTGTAATGTGCTGATGTCAGTTAATAATTTAATTTACTGCTTC